>JAYMTN010002239.1:0-11375 GCA_036897425.1 Erodium trifolium | reverse complement strand
CTCTACTCGCCTTGTTTTAATTGAGGTGAGGGCCGGCCCCGGGGGGGGGGGGGGGTGTTCCGTGAACGCCCATTCCCCGCTCTGCCGCCAAAGGGTCATCGGGAACCCGGCGCACGACATTATAGTCCTCCATTGATAACCTTAAGTTGGGTTGAAACAACGACAAACACACCCTTGCATCGCCAAAACCCTAGTTTCGGAAGAAAGGGCACAATAAACTTTAGTCTCGGAAGATAGGGCACAACAAACTCCCCTATGAGACACCATTTGTATGATACATAAAGAGATAAAGGTACAAGGTTGAAAAGATAGAAGGCCACCATTATGATGGCATAGTAAGTTTTGGAAACCATGAGATGATCCATGATTCTTTTCTTTTTTAATAGATGAAGAGAGGATCCATAATTACATAGTATTTTTTTAAATAACTGAATTTTAAATTATCATCTAAGTTCAGAAAAGATCAAAAACAATATAATTACACAAGTTTGAGAAGGATCAAAAACCTTGAGAGGACCTATTATTACACAAACTTTGGCATATCATTGACTTGTCAATTATGTCATAAACAATATGGTCACGTAATTATCTAAGGGTAAATTTTCAGCTCGTTATTTTGGAATAGTTGTATTTTCAAATGGGTACCCTAATTTTTTTTCTTTATCGCTATCCTGGAAAAGTTTTATTTCCAGTTTAGTCATTTCTGTATATTTTTTGACAAAAAAGCATCATGTGTTTTGCACATGACCTTATTTTTTTCTTCAGAAAATACCAAAATTTTCTATGGTCAAAATACCAAAATTCCTCTCCAACACTATCTATCATCTTCTTCTTGTTCTTTAATCTCCTAATTTGAGTCATCCCCAAATTATACCTCTTCTTCTTGTTCTTTCCTCTATTGTTCTATAAGATATTCATGAGGATTTGAGTTGGATATGATTTGCATAACATGAACCAAAATAGATAATATTTAAAGAAGATGAATTTGAAATGGGGGATGAATGGATGGAAGAAGAGGAATTATGTGGGTAATGAATGAATGAAGGAGGAATTATGTGAGGGGTAATTGAATGAAATGGGTGTGGGGATTAAAAATAGATGACATGATTCTAAAAATTCAATTATTAGCGAGGGGTGTTAGGGGCTTTTTAGGTGTTTTGGATGGAAAAATAACTAAAATAACTGAACTGGAAATAAAAAAATTTCAGGGTAGCGGTTGTAACGATATACATTAAGTTATGGAGAAAAAACAAAAAAGACAGTGAAAACAGAGAAAGCAAGAGAGATAGTGAGACTGAAAGAGTAGAAAGAGGAAAGAGAGACGGTGAGGAAGCACATCAGTGACGAGTTCAATCATATTTGCGGAGCTAAGGGTTAAGAAGTTGAAAGGAAGATGTAATGTGTGATAGTCGTTAGGTATATTGTAAGCTATACACTGGTGGTGGATGTTAGGGTTTGTGTATTGTAGATGGGTCGAAGGGCTGGGCTAGACTACAAATATGATTGGGCTAGGTTGGAGGTAGAAGGATTGAGATAAGTTGTAATTCGGTTCGACTAATACTCGATTAATTGGCCATTTCGAGTCTTCAGAATCGGATCTTGAACCGAAGACATCCGATTCTTCGGTTTAGCTTCAATTCGATTTAGTTATTCCGATTTTTTCTACTTTTGTCTTTTTTACCCACCTTAACAAAATCGGAGACGAACATTTATTTCTCCGACGCAACTGAACATTAAAATTCCTTTCTCCTCCATCTACTCTTATGTCTCTTCCGATGTCCTTCCATGCAGCCCTAATTCCTTCGCCGCTCGGGCCCGATGTCGAAGACCCTCATGCTACTCAGAACATGTGTCACGTGACACAGTCATATTAGACGAGCAGGAGCGGAGGCCGAGCAATCGATTGTTAGTATGGGTTGTCGAAGGAGGATTCCAATAGCAATATTTTATTAAGTCTTATTGTCAACAATGTCACAAAGGTCGTAAGAAGAGGCCCCCAATGTGAATGCTCTAAAAAAAACATACTACTAACTAGGGGTAGGCAATGGTCGGTTGATCGACCATCACCCCATCTGGAAGCCCTTTATTAGAAAAGTCCGGTTTACAATAATCAGTGCCACTACCGGCACTAGAATCGGGATAAGAATTTTTTTCCGACCAACTAGATTCCGGTCGATTTTTCGGTTTTAATCGACTATCTACAATTCCTTCGAATTCCTAAACTTTCTCATAACATAAAAAACAAATTTCCTTAAATGAAATAGAGGAAAACACCTATCAATCCAAACCTCCTTCTTGCACCCAAATAAATCCAAAACCCTCCTGAACTCATAGCTCTGAGCGACCAAACTCAAGAAACCAAACATAAAAACCCTAAGATCTTAAATTGACAAAAAAAACTAAGGCCTTTTGTTTAGGTTTCGGATTATTTGTTTAGGTTGTTGGCTCCGGCTGACCTCGTCTATGGTGTAAATTAGACTACTCTACAGGTCCACAAGCGCCGAAAATCCTACAAGAGTCTCAGATATACTCTGGAACCTAGAGTGTTTGACCTAATTTATATTCACTTATTGACATTATGAATAAAAATCCTATACCTACAAGTTTAAAAAAAAAAAAAAAAACTAACATTTGATTTAACACGTGACTTGGATGATGCTTATATGTATATAATATAACTCGAGAACCCTGATATTCTGATAAACAACAAAATCAATGAAAATCGAAAGATGGTTACAACAGACATGTTTGCAATTGCAAATTGCTTGCTATTGAGCCTCCTCTCCTCTGTTTCGGTGGCTCTCTCTATGCCTCAATCAATCTTCACTTCATTTCATCGTCATCGTCTCTGATTTTCCCGATTTTATTTTCTCTCTCCTTCAAAATATCTCTCCTGCCAGCTTGCTATCTCTCTCAGGTCTCGCGTGTGCTTTCGCGTCTTCATATATTACCCAGAGCTTTCGCTTCTCTTTTAGGCGCTTCTACTTCTCTATATCCACAGACCCACAACCCACAGACCCTTTTCTCGCTTTCCGCCATGAATGTCATACCCACCGAAGAGGTCCACATTCCCCAAATCAACACCTTGGTAACCCCTGATCCATCCCACCCATTTCTGCTTTCTCTCTCGTTTTTGTGGATTCGATTCGATTCGATTGTATCTATCTGTGTGCTTGTTTTGTGTATTAATCGCCTCTCTGCATTAAACCCATGTTTTTGCTTTCGTTTCATGTAAAACCCAGGTTTGGTTTTCTCAGGATCATCCAGTTCTGTCTTCTATGTTCTTATGTCTTCGTTTCTGTACTGAATTCAAAAAACCCTTGAAACCAATTTTGCATAATGTGGCTATTTGCAGATTAGTTTTAACTTTCAAGTATGTTTTGATTGTTGTAAATTTACTGGTGAGTTCATGGTTAAAACCTGTTTGTATGAGCAGAATAATTGGAATGGGCTTTTAGGGACCTGATGACATGATTAGGGACATTGCATAACATCTAGAAGATTCGGAATGGGTATTTTGGGACCCATTAAGATCAGGGACATTGCATAGTATTTAGAAGAATTTTATGTTGTCTGAATTTGAGTAGTAAATCAAAGTTCTGTAGTTTTAGATGGAAACCAATTTACCTTTGAATTATGCTACTTTGGTGCTGATACCAGTCTAGCACGCAGAGCAAGCTTCTGCCTGGTAACAAGTATTACTACAATCCTTCAAAACCCACCACCAGATTGGAGAGACTCTTGAGGGAAAGAGAGTTGAGGAAGTCTAACCGGTCTATCCAAAACGATGAAGTAAGAGATGGCGAGTTATTTAGCAAGGAACTGTCTTCAAATGACGGAGAAAATGGAGGCCTTTCCAATGAGGAAGATTCTCCAGAAGGAGTTGGAGCAGCTAGAGGATCACCAGATGGACGTGAAAGGCATGATGGGCGGCCCGGCAAGCAACGCCTATTGGTGGTGGCTAACAGATTGCCAGTCTCTGCAGTTAGAAAGGGAGAGGACGCTTGGCAACTTGAGATAAGTGTGGGGGGACTTGTCAGTGCTCTCTTAGGTAACTGATGTCTCAATTTACTTCTTCTGTTGTCTCCATATGCAACTTGTTGTTTGTTACATTTATTGAAATTTGTATTGGTCAGTAATGAAATTATGGAAAATGTGTCCCTCATTGATTAATATGGGACCAGGATCTCAATGAGTTTGGCTGAAGGATTTCTGTAGCCAACCCAACTTTGTTTGGAAAATGGCTTGGCTGCTGCTGTAGTTGTTATTAGTTAGTTAAGTATTCTTAAATGATAGTACCTGGATACATGTTTGATTAGAATGGTTGTACTGTGGAAGGCTTGAAGGAGTTTGAGGCCAGATGGATTGGCTGGGCGGGTGTAAATGTTACAGATGAAATTGGCCAAAAGGCACTCACAAAATCTTTAGCTGAAAAGGTATGAGAGCTGATTGCATCTTTATACATTTTTCAAGAAATTATTATATGCATGTCGGATTTAATGTTATTTCTGTTATCATATGATGCAAATCTCTTGTTGCAGAGATGCATCCCAGTGTTTCTTGGTGAAGAGATTGTTGATCAGTATTATAATGGTTATTGTAATAACATTTTATGGCCCCTCTTCCATTATCTGGGGCTTCCACAAGAAGACCGCCTTGCAACAACCCACAGTTTCCAATCTCAGTTTGATGCATATAAGAAGGCAAACCAAATGTTTGCTGATGTGGTATACGAGCATTATGAAGAGGGAGATATTGTTTGGTGCCATGATTACCACCTTATGTTTCTCCCCAAATGCTTAAAAGAACACAACAATGAAATCAAAGTTGGCTGGTTTCTCCATACACCTTTTCCATCTTCAGAAATACATAGAACATTACCATCCCGGTCAGAGTTACTCAGATCTGTTCTTGCTGCTGATTTGGTTGGGTTAGTAACCTTCTCCGTTGGTACATGTTAAATTAGTATTTAGTTTCATCGTTTGAAATTAGTTTAGTAATAGATGGATTTGTTTCTTCCCAGTTTCCACACATATGATTATGCAAGACATTTTGTTAGCGCTTGTACTCGTATTCTTGGGATTGAGGGTACTCCTGAAGGAGTTGAGGATCAAGGAAAGCTAACTCGTGTAGCTGCGGTATATAATCCTGATAATTTTCTCTTCTTTCTCTGTCTTCTGTACACGTATTTATTTATTAGTTCTCCTATTGTAACTTGTAAGAGTTTATCACTATTATATATGCTCTATTTTTGTTGATCCTCATTAGTTCTCCTCATGGTGGCAACCTATTTCTCATGTGTGACTTGAAACTACAGTTTCCTATTGGGATAGATTCTGATCGGTTCATTCGAGCTCTTGAACTGCCTCAAGTCCAAGACTATATGAAAGAACTGAAAGAAAGATTTGCTGGACGGAAGGTACAAACTACTAGCTTGCATTGTATAACAATGCTCATCTCTCTCTCTCTCTCCATAATTTCAAGTAATTAAAGTACTATATAGTCTGTCTGAATCTGCAAGATGGTCTAAGACAATTTTACATTTTATGCATGCTTTCATTATTACAATGTATAAATGTGAAATAGGACAAAGCTAATGTTTCTTATATTACTTATTAATCATACCTCAAATTATGTAATCTCTACTGCTCCTGGTTTGTTACAGTTTTAACCATCACTTATTGACCATTGGTCAGGTAATGTTGGGTGTTGATCGTCTTGATATGATTAAAGGGATCCCTCAGAAGATTCTGGCATTTGAAAAGTTCCTTGAGGAAAATCCAGATTGGCGTGATAAAGTAGTTCTGTTGCAAATTGCTGTACCGACAAGAACAGATGTTCCTGACTGTATGTATATTCTCAAACATCTATACTCCATAGAATTCGTTTTGTGTGTGTGTGTGTGTGGTTATTCGATCGTCATATTGGTTGACATGGGTGAATCAGATGGTTATACATATCTATACTCACAGTTTCTGATATAACTAGATACTTTAACAGGGGATGTAACACAAAGGATGGAATTTCATTTGTCATGGTTGTTTTTATCTTATTTGTTTGAAATAGTATCAATTTATCGACAGATCAAAAGCTTACGAGCCAGGTTCATGAAATAGTTGGACGCATCAATGGAAGATTCGGGACACTCACTGCTGTTCCAATTCATCATCTGGTTTGTCTTTACTTGGTTAAGTTTAATGTATGATCCATACAATTAGAACAACACATATAGGTTGATCCATACTTCTCTACAATATGTCATATATACTAAAATGGTTTCTATGCTTGAACTTATTCCTTTTCAACTATTTTTATGTTATGGTTGCTGATATGATATTTTAAGGGTTGCTGAAGCATCTCCTTCTCTATTTACAGGACCGGTCTCTTGACTTTCATGCATTATGTGCTCTTTATGCTGTTACCGGTACTTGTTTTGTGTTGCAATGCTCAGTCATTAATCAATTTTTCTGGGTTGTTGAAACGTCATCCAGATAGCTAACTTAGGGTAAATCATATAGGAATAGGTTAGTAAACACATGACCATGAACAATGAACCATGAATCCCACATCTATATGATTTCCTCATAACAAAAGTTATCAGACACGAAGATCAGCTCTTACAACATATGTCTCCAAAATAGTCAGCGCACCAACTCATGTTCTCCTTCAAATTCAACTAATGAAAATTAAATTGCGGATTTTGCCATTGTTATGGAAATTATAGTCAAATGGTGAGGCTTAATAATGCAGTTTGTTGCTCTCTTGGTACTTAGACGTGGCACTCGTTACATCTTTAAGAGATGGAATGAATCTTGTGAGCTATGAGTTTGTTGCCTGCCAAGCTTCAAAGAAAGGGGTTCTCATTCTGAGTGAGGTAAGGCCTTTTCAACTTTGCCTAATTGCATATTAGTACAAATATAGTTCTAATTTTCTCTAAATGTTACAACTTGGTTCTAGTTTGCAGGTGCTGCACAGTCTCTTGGTGCTGGGGCTGTCTTGGTAAACCCATGGAATATCACAGAAGTTGCTGCCTCCATTGGCTATGCACTAAATATGCCAGCAGATGAAAGAGAAAAACGCCACCGGCATAACTTTGTACATGTCACCACTCACACATCCCAGGAATGGGCAGCAACGTTTGTAAGGTGCAGATGACTGTACTCAATTTAAACATGTCATCTATTTCCTTTTCAAACTTCACATTTGTCATGACAATTTCAGACATGAACATTTTCCTTCTGCTTCGTGTTCTGTTCTAACTCTGGAATTTTAATGTTAACAGTGAACTCAATGATACCATTGTAGAAGCTCAACTAAGGACGAGGCAAATTCCACCTCCACTTCCAACTAAAGTTGCTATTAGTCGATATTTGCAATCCAGTAATCGGCTGCTTATACTGGTATGTTCAATTTATATCTAAAAAGTTGAAACACTGAGCCTAAAGGATACTCTTGTGATCCTGGATGGCAATTGTTCTATGTTCTCCTCAAAGAAGCATATTAACATATGCATTCTGTAACATAGTTTTTCATGCCATTTCAATGCTAAGGGAAGTCTAAGTCAATGTTTTAAAATTTGAAATCTTTGATATATGATTGGAATGTTGTTATGTGTTTTTGAAATCTAATCAAGTGTGTCATAACTATTGGGCTCAAGACCTTTATTATGTAGAAGTGAGGGAGCACTGACGATTATTTGATTCTTAAAGAACTTTTTAAGATTGATGTATCAATCATGGATTCAAGACCTTTATCTAGAAGGGAACTCTAATTGCCACTTGACTCCCAGCATCAGAAAGGCCCAACAAGGGCTGGAAAGAGAGGGAGAGAGAGGCCTAATAAGGGCTGAATAGAGAGAGGCCCAACATAAGTTGGGAGGCACTGCTGCTGGGACTTGAACTCAGGTCTCCAAGACCCAAGTTAAAGTGCTTGACCAGTTGGACAAGCAAGCTTTGGTTGCAAATGGTGTAGATTCTTGATTTCCATGATGGTGATGATTCAGTTTTTGTGCTTCCATATTACAGGGGTTTAATGCAACATTAACAGAACAAGCAGATACTCCGGGGAGAAGAGGTGGTCAAATTATTGATTTGGATGTTAAGTTGCGCCCAGATATGAAACAAATCTTGAAGAAGCTATGCGATGATCCAAAGACAACTGTTGTTGTCCTCAGTGGAAGTACAAGAAGCGTCCTGGACAATGTACTTCCATCTAGCTTCTGCTGTTATTATGTTTCACCTTTTCTTTGCATATACCACATCCGAACAAGCAACCAATTTTGCAGAACTTTGGTGAATACAACATGTGGTTGGCAGCTGAACATGGGATGTTCTTACGCCATACAAAAGGAGATTGGATGACAACAATGCCAGAAAATCTAAACATGGATTGGGTCGACAGTGTTAAGGTCCATAACTTCCATATACTGTATCTAATGAGATATTTGTTTGACTGTTTCATATTTTTACCAGTATAAAAACTCTCATGCTTGTTCATTTTGCAGCATGTGTTTGAGTATTTTACTGAAAGAACACCTCGATCTCATTTTGAGCTCCGTGAGACTTCACTTGTATGGAATTACAAGTATGCAGGTCCTGATTATATGAACATCTCAGTCTTATTAGGCTTAATTTGCTGTCATTAACTTGGTTGATGCAAAACTATGTTTCGATATTTATAGATGTTGAGTTTGGAAGGCTTCAGGCAAAGGACATGTTGCTACATCTATGGACAGGTCCGATTTCTAATGCATCACTTGAAGTTGTCCAAGGTAGTCGATCTGTTGAGGTTCGTGCTGTTGGTATCACAAAGGTAATGCAAATAAGTCACTTCTTTTCATGTCTTGCTCCAACAAAATAAAATATAAAAAACTAAAACTATCATGTGTGTGTGTGAACTATACAGGGTGCAGCAGTGGATCGGATTTTAGGAGAAGTAGTTCACTACAAAGGGATGAAAGAACCCATTGATTATGTCCTATGCCTTGGCCACTTCTTGGGGAAGGTATTTATCTCTTCATTGACCTGTAGATCATAGAGATAATGGCAAAGTAGTATCTTGTACTATTGATTTTTTGCAGGTTAGTACCCTTTTCTTCAAATAGTTGTTGCAGGTTGTGGTCTAAACTTTATTATGTTGCATTGTGTGTCAAATTGTTCTAAAATAAAATATATAAAAAATTCCCTCGAAAATTTAAGTAAAAGGGAAATTACACTTCACTACCCTTTTCTTGGAACTTTAATCAATTCACTGTCCGTACTTAATACCGTGTCAATTCACCTCGATAAACTTTGTTTTTGTTTCACATTAAAAATGTATGAAATGTCGATAAACTTTGTTTTGTTTCACGTTAGAAATGTATGAAATGTCTAACATACCCTTACAAATAAAAATAGTAATTTAAAAATAAAATAAAAACTAAATTAGAAAATCTGAAAAGTAAATAAAAGGAGGCCTTTTTTCTTTCTTTCTTCATTTTTTGCATCTTTTAATTTAATTTTCACTTTTTTTTTTGTAAATGACATTTTTGATAAATTAAACAGAAAATTGAGTAGTGAATTGATACAATTTTTAGTATAGGGTCGTGAGTTGAAACTAAAAGAAGTTTATTTGGGTGAACTGACACGATTTAAACTACATGGCATTGAATTGATTAAAGCTCAAAGTATTGGATAGTGAAGTGTAATTTCCCCTTAAATAAAAAAAAGTTTGGAATTTGATTAACTCGATTAGGTTAGTTAGTACTTAGTAGCATGAAAAATCTAATTATTATAGTAGAATTTGAAAACAAAATTAAGTAAATAAGTTTGTGTATATTGTTGTTTCACTTTTTATTTTTAATTTAAAATTTCAAGGGTAAAATCGTCATTTTGTAATAAAATGACAAAGTGCAACTAAATATAAGTTTAGAGCCACAACACGCAACAATCTAAAGATAAGGGTGCCGATTTGCAAAAAGTTTATAGTGCAAGGTACTTTTTTGCTATTATCTTTGAATCATATATCATTACTTATTACTTAATAATAAGCATCATGGGCCTCCACTTATATAGCTTGAGTTTTTAGATAGTCCGATATTAGTTTGGATTCTACCGGGACGGTTCATGGATTGTTTGTAACCAATGACCATACCCATTTTAAAACATGCATGTATTCTACAAAGAAACCTTACACTTGGATTGTTGTTGGCTAGGACGAAGACATATACACATTTTTTGAGCCAGAGCTTCCTCCAGATTCTCCCCCGGCATCAAGAGCCAAGCAACATTCATACATGGAGAAGAGCTGGCCCAGGTCGCCCCGGGTGAAGAATCAACATCAACGGGGCATGAGAACTCCGGACAGAATGAAAGGAAGCAATCATAGTCCAAGGAACTGCTGGAACTCACCGGGAAGGACCAGTAAAACATCACAGCAACAGAGTGAGGGCTCTTCAGTGCTTGATCTCAAGGCTAAAGATTACTTCTCTTGTGCTGTTGGGAGGAAGCGGTCTAAGGCTCGTTACCTCCTCGGATCATCTGATGATGTTGTCGTGTTCTTGAAGGAAATGGCTGAGCTGGTCACAGTCTAGTACTTCAACCATTTTGACTATCAGAACATGAGAACGATGAGTTGAGTCTCCTTTGAACCACTAAAGGGTCAAAGTGGAAGGAAAAAGATTGAGATAGCTTTTTTGTTTTTGTTTGTTTTGCATTAACCTACATTTGGTAGGACAAATTCACAATTGTAGAGTTAGCTTATATGACTGGGTTGTCACCCCAATGACAATGGTGAGAATCTAGTAGTGTATGGAACTGCCTTGTCTTTAATGTTCTCTAGCTTAGATCTTACTCTTTATAATACAAATAACTATTCATTGGATTGACAAACCAGACCAGATGTTTGGGATAACAGAGCATCAACATTCTTTTTTTGAGTAGAGGGTAGATTTCATTCACTTAAATTTGAAGCATTACAATCATAATATCAAGGGATAAAACCCGAAACAAGTCGAGATAATGGCCGGTATCTCTTATTTGTAGGAACAAGTGATCCGGCACACTCGACTGAAAATATCTAGATCTTCTATAAACTATAACAGAATAACTACGACAACTGTAGATAAGCAAAATAATGTGAGACGGAGGTTCTAAATACCCAATCAGGTGGTTGCCGTGACTTGCGAGGTGATGACCGGAATCCTCCAAGGTGGCCTGACCTTTCGGTAAAAAGTTGCGCTCGGAGAGGGATGCATAGATTACGACTCGTTTGTTTCTAGGCCAATGTGATTCCTTTCCCCATTGGGCCCTTGCCTCCGAGGGTCAGGGTCCGGGTCGGGATCCTAGGCGAGGATTCCATGGGCCTGACGGTGAGGGTAGGTACGGGGGCCCCGCCAT
>JAYMTN010002238.1:0-11375 GCA_036897425.1 Erodium trifolium | reverse complement strand
TTCACAATTGATTCAACAAATGGACTTGTGGGTTCAGTGGATTTGAATAATTTGGTCACTGGTTTTAGTTATTGGGTACTGTTTGCAATTTGTGTCCTGAAAATGGGGCTTTGATAGGGTTTATTATTTGGCATTTGGTTCTCTTTCATAGCCGCAATTGTGTGTCCTGTAGTGGTGGCCATTATCTTCTTTGGCAACTCTGTGGTTGTCATTGGCCTCTGGACTGCACATTTTTTCTGGACCTACTACTGTGTGGCAAAGTATGCCCTTTTGTGCACCCTTGTTCATCAATAATGCTAATTTTTGAAAAGTTTGTTCATTAATCTCATACTTGTTGTTTCAGAACAAAGAGATTAGGGTTGATTCTGAAGATTCTGGTGTTGCTGTTGTTGCCTGTGCCTCTTACCCTTTGGCCTGTCATTGCCATTGTTGGAAGCCTTTTAGGCAGTGTAGCGTATGGGCTTCTTGCTCCCCTCATTGCAACTTTTCAGGCTGTTGGAGAGGGCGTCATGGATAAATTTTACCATTGCTTTCTCGTATGTTGCACTCTTTGCTACTACATTTAGGATGTGTTATCGTTTTATTGTAATCATGAATTAATCTTCATATGCATACAATTAGCTACCTCAGTGCCATTGGCTCAGCTATTACGAAAGATTAGAGATTTCCTCCTAGTCCTCACTGTAGAAATGATTTGGGTAGGGTTCGATTTTGCTTGAGTTAACTGTAAACTAACTATATCAGGATGGTTGTTGGTCTGCAATTGAAGGAAGCTGCACTGTGGTGAGGGATTTCACCGATTTTTGCTTCCACTCTTACTTTTCTTATATGGATGAACTGAGTGAGATGGTACCAGCAGATGAGAACCCAGTGGATGTCAAGTAAGACACTCCATTTCGATCTTTACATGCTAGAA
Organism: Erodium trifolium; assembly: GCA_036897425.1. Classification (NCBI taxonomy): domain Eukaryota; kingdom Viridiplantae; phylum Streptophyta; class Magnoliopsida; order Geraniales; family Geraniaceae; genus Erodium; species Erodium trifolium. The sequence continues at coordinate 10,459 of JAYMTN010002238.1, read as the reverse complement.
AAGAGGGATGCAATTACATGAATCCTGACCTCACCCGTGTTGTCATTCCTAGGCTGTGGAAGCTTCCGAGCTGTTTTTTGGTGATGTTGGTTGCCGTTCCAGTAGATACGCTTCTGATTACAGCTCTTGCTCTGTGGAAAAGCCCGTACATGTTGTTCCAAGGATGGAGGAGGCTGTTAGAAGATTTGATTGGCAGAGAAGGACCGTTCTTGGAGACAGTGTGTGTTCCATTTGCGGGTCTTGCCATTCTCTTGTGGCCTCTAGCTGTTGTTGGAGGTCTTGTCGGTGCCATCGTCTCAGGCTTCTTACTTGGACTCTATGGTGGAGTGATTGTGTATCAGGTGAAGTTGGATTAGAATGTTGAAGCAGTTGGATAAGTTGATCAGCTCGCTTTGCACTTTTTTGAAATGTTACCTGAACATGAATTTTCAGGAAGAGTCGATCCGGATGGGACTTGCCTACATCATATCAGTGGTTTCACTGTTTGATGAGTATGTCAATGACTTACTCTACTTGAGCGAGGGATCCTGCCTCCCCAGGCCTGAATACCGTAAAAACGTTAGATCGTGCAATGAGAGGAAAGGGCAAGCTGGCAAAGACAACAGTGATCTGAAGAATAGGAGACAGACCTCATTCAACACAAAACTTGCCAGAGAGCAATCAAGGAAGTTCTGGTGGGGAATCCAACAGTATAAACCTATGCAGGTAAGAATTCTGCTACCAATGATTCACCATTCATTTTAGTTCACTGTTTAAATCTCAGCATCACAGGTCTGGGATTGGTTCTTCAAAGCCTGTGAGGTGAACGGTAGGATATTGCTCCGTGATGATCTGATGAATGTCGAGGACATCGAGGAATGCATCACAAAGGGTAAATCGAAGAAGTTGATTATCAAACTGCCGGCTTGGTCCATATTACAATGTCTACTTTTATCAGCTAAGTCCGACTCATCTGGGTTGGTTATTTGTAAGTGTTAGCTCCCCCTCTTGCCCTTGGCCCAGCCATAATTAGCTCGCTATAATGATGATTACCTTGTATTTTCAGCTGATGACGTGGAATTAACTAGGAGTAATTGGCCAAGGGATAAAGTGTTTGAATGGTTCATTGGACCCCTATTGATTATGAAGGAGCAGATAAAGGGAATGCAATTAGAGGTAGAAGAAGAAATCCACCTTAGAAAGGTGGTGATGAGGTGCAAAAATGAAAAGCCCGAGGATTGGGATGAAACCGGGTTTCCATCAAGTGACAATGTAAGGAGAGCACAGTTGCAAGCCTTGATTAGAAGGTAAATCCGTAACTGCCTATCTAAAATAAGTAGTGAGTTATGACTGAGACCTTTTATTTCCCCTGGCAGACTCCAGGGCATGGTGGCTTCAATATCACGGCTTCCGACCTTCAGGCGCCGTTTCCGGAACTTGGTGAAGGTGCTGTATATAGAGGCAGTCCAAGCCAGTGCTTCTGGCAATCATGTAGGTGGGATTTTGAAACCCACCACATGCAGCAAAAGCTTAAGAGATGGTGAGGACATAATTAATAGAGATGACACTGTAAGTAAGACAGCTGGAGACGGAGTATATGACAACGGTAATATTGTGTAAGTATACCATTAGCAATAGTAGAATGTGGTTTTCATGATGAAAAGTGTCAATGATGTTAGGATAGTGTTCCTTTTTGTGTGTTGGACTGTGCCTTGTTGTAGTCTGGATTGTTTTGTGACTTATTTTATATATGGAAAGTCACTCGGACTCTAGTCAATGTGCAAAACCATCCTGTTCATTGTAATTTGTACATTCCGAATTTTCATTTGGTGAACATTTTGTAACGGTAGAAGCATGTTAAATATATGTATCTCTTTCCTGGGCCTAGTTTTGTGGAAATTGGTTCCAAAGCCCATGCTTTATTCAAGGCCCGTCGGTGTGGCCCAATTAAACCTTATTAGGTTTTGTTGGGATAAATAAAGCAAACAAGAGGTTGTTTTGTTCCAGCTTGGTAGTGGTGATTGTTGTTCATCACTTTCTTTCGGAGTAGCCATCAAAAGGAAATCAAGAATTATATCTCTTCTTGTGCATGGTGAGTTGCGGGTCAAGCAAGACAAGATCAAGAACTTGACAAAGGTGATCTTCTTCTTCATCTTGCTGTTGTCTTCACTTTTTCCTTGAGTTTTTGCTGCTGAAACACAAGAACATGTATGGTTCCTCCTTTATTAGTGTTGTAGAGCTGCAGGAAAAAAAAAGTGTGTGGTCATCCAATTCTTGTGTGGTCTTCTTATACGAAGTTTGATTCAACTTTGGTTGGTGGTTGTGTAAACCAAAACAGAAGAAGAAATAGTGGTTGTGTGGTAGCAAAATGGAAGGGAAGGGTTAGTTCATTTTCTTTGGAGGTGTCGTGTGCAATAGCAAAGAACCATTTCTTTTGTTTCATGTAGAGTTGCTGTTATTTTCATAATCTTTGGGCTATATTTATAGACAATAAAGATAGGATTTTTTTTTCTTACGTGGATTGTCGATATGTATTGAAAAATAGAAAATGCGAGTTGTAATTCTTGGAATATTTCTTGGGTAATACAGAGAAATTCGTCGTTATCCTGTGGATGTAGGTACCGAACCACGTATAAAATTGGCGCTCTCTGTTTATTTTCCGCGTTTTATTTATTGTTCGGTATTTATCTACATGTCGGGCACTTGCAATTATTGACTAGGTTTCAGGATTCGTGTTTGGATAATTGGTGTTCGTCGTGATTGAATCGCATCAGTTCTTTTCCATGAATCTAATTGATTTTTCGGTATTGATCTTGTTTATTCATTTTTATACAATGTTTACTACAAGTGGTATCAGAGCATCGTGATTGGCTAGTTGATCGGATATTGCTTTATCACGGTACTTTTGGATATGTCTGATAGAGCTTCCTCATCTCGGGATGAGGGTTACGTGAAAATCCTTGGATTTGATATTCTTCGATTCAATGGAATAAGCAATTTTAAAGAATGGCAGATGAATTGTAAGGATATTCTAATTAGCTTAGATAAATTTATTGTGTTGGGAGATAGACCATTACATGGTGATGAAACTAGATGGATCAGAAGGTGTGTAGTACGAGCCGTTTGTGTCTTTCTCGGAATGTGGCCTACAACTTTATTGATGAAACAACCGCCAAAGGTATTTAGGATAAACTTCAGGCTATGTATCTTCAGAATGATGAGATGAGTGTGATGTACCTACAGAAGAAGCTCATCACTTTCAGGTTACAACCAGGTCGGCTTATGACTTATCATATTACTGAGTTTGAGTGCTTGTATTCTGATTGTGTTAGCTTGGGTACTAAATTTGAAGATAGTCAAAAGGCTTTCTTCTTGTTGATTTCTTTGTTACCTGAATGGGAATCATTTGTTGATCAGCTGACAATGATGAATAAAAAGTTTGTATATAGTAATATTGTTCAGTCTATACTTACAAATGCTCCTAGGAACAATGCTTTGAGCGAGGATGCTTTAACACATGGTCTTTCGTTTATAAGGGGAAAACATTAAAACAAGAGGTATAAAAACAGGAAGAGCCGATCGCAGTCAATAGGAAGAGGCATGTCTAAGGTTAAGTGTTATAGGTGTAAGCGTAACAGGCATTACAAGAATAATTGTCTAGAGTGGAAGGATAAGTGTACCATACAAGAGACGGGCAACAAAAGCGTGGTAGATGTCGTTGAGACACCAGAGTTAGTTGAGAATATTCACATCGAGGGTGACTTAGCACATGCATTAACAGCGGGTTCTAGTGATCATTTGTATGACAGTTGATTATTGGATACAGGGGGCTTCATATCACTTGTGTCTGGTTAGGGATTGGTTTACGACCTATCACAAGGTTGAGGGTTGCTCAATTATGATGGGTGATTCTTGACCCTACAATATGTTAGGCGTTGGTACATTCATATTTCAGCTAGCAAATGGGCCGTGTAGGCAGCTTACAGAGGTACATAATAATCCTGATCTTGCAAGGGGGTTGATTTCTCTTGGGGTACTTGACACTCAAGGTTACAAGTATGCTGGTGAGAATGGTTGGTGCGACGTTTACCAGGTGACATAATTGTTATCGGCTGTTATGCTTGTGAATCTCTATTCCCCTAAGGGACATGTTGTTGAGGGTGGAACAATGGTCTCTTTGTAAGTTTTATGGATACTCAAGATTTGGTTTTTGTGATACTCTAAGAATTGGTTAACTTACAACATGCATTCTTGTCGTGTATAGTTTCTTATTTATTTAATAATGATGAGTTTTCCCTATTTATTTAAAAATTAAGCGTAATTTATGTGTGTTGCTACGATGTCTCTGACATTGTTGTTTAGGCTTCAATGTTGGTGTTTATTTTGTGCCACGTTCAGCATTTGCGTGGAACTAGGACTAGTAGGGTCGTACCTAGCAAGTAGCAACGAATCAAAGGAAGGAGGACGAGGCCCGTGGAGATGGCGGCGTAACATGAGTTGGTGTTGGCTTAGGCTTAAATGGGTACATGACTTCAATCCCTCATTTGTTGAAGGGGGATGAACGACGGTGGAAGGAAAAAGTAGCAGCGCCCTCTCAGAGGGAGAGAGGATGCGACGATCGTCAATGTTCTCTAGCCCAAGCCAAGAATTGGTCGGACGTCCCGAGTAGGGATCACAACTATGGGCTCCGCAGTAACCAGCGATTGCGTGAAGTTTTAAAACTAGAATTTCATTGATCCTCGAATCATACAACCCAAAACAGACAACTTGAAGCATATAACCAAAAACAGGAAATAATACAACCTAATATAGACAACCCCAACCACACACCAGTTGTCCCGAACATATTGATATAGGTCTAAATGGATTGTCATGACATCCACAACGTACACATCCATTCAGTACAATTTTCAATCTCGACCTCAGACATTTTTGAAGTGTCCTTTCGTTGCATGTCTCTATATTCTTTGAAGAGGTTGTTCCATTCTCGTTGTAACTGTATCACTTTCTCCACCTTCTTTGACTTTGCTCGATTCATATCTCCCTCAGCTCGATCCATTGTCGCACATGCATTCACATGATCCCACTCGGTTTTCCCTTTCCTTTTCGTGGACTTCTTACCCAACTGACGCTCTTGAGGTAGTATCATCAACGTCGAGATTGGAGGGACATCACCAGTGGGAATTGAATTTGAAGGGGATGAGGTTGAGTTGAATTCCCAGCCGTTGAAGTAGCCAGCGGTTCTTTTATGCCACGCAAGCGCCATGTGGCGCCTTCCGATTGTGAAGCGCGCGCATCCGATTCATGTTTGTGAGCCGTAAATTGCGGTTCATATCTCCGATTCACCAAATAGTGAATCGGAACCAAATAAAATGCGCTTCACATCGTGTGACTCATGGTTCGCGATACACTATTTTTCAGACCAAAACAGTGAATCACAAACAATGCAGGTGCTCTTAAGTTTTTCACTAGCACGTGCCACGGCTCATCCACCAATAAAATATTATTCATTTCAGGGTGTATTGTCCATAAGAAATGTGCGGCACATCCACAAGATAGTCGACTGCACAACTAATGCCGCGTCATCACACTATCCATAAAGCTACCATAAACTCAAGCAGAACTGGTGACGTCGCAAAACTTGCAATTACCAAACAATAATTTTCAGTTCCTTTTTCTTAAGAAAAGTATAGGAGAAAAGAAAACGTGTGGAGGTAGTGAATTGAAAGAGATTTTGGGGTTTCTTTGGGTTGGGGTGGTGTGAGCCACAATACAGATTAGAGAAGAAGAAAGCTGCAATGGTGATGGGTTGGGAACGATGAAGAAGAGGACGACCAGTAGTGGGTTATGCTCTTCTCATGGCGTGTCATTGTGCTTATTATGCCTTATCTCCTCCACCTTCTCCTCAGAGAGACAAAATAGCTTCTGGATTCAACCCCAAACCAACCAAACTTGTGCTTGTTTCTTCCCTTTCCAGTAGCTGTAGCCCTACTTCATCCTGCAATTCCCTTGTCTCTGAGGTATATTCTCATTCTAATTTTTCTGACTTGGCATTGACCCATGTTGTTTGATTTTGAGAAATGGGTATTCTCTGATTTATCATAAGGTTGGCTTTGGTATTTCAGTATGTACAAATTATCATGTCATAATGTCGGAGGATTTTTTAACTTATTGACCAAATAGTTGTTAGATTTTAGGGTCATTTGCGCTAATATGTATGTTTTTTTTTGGATTGTGTCCATTATGATAGAGGAACAGTTTGATGATTACATGCATTCTGAGTAATAAGAGCTATGAGTATCTACAAAAAGTGTTCTATAATGTGACATTAAAATTCGAATTTGGAATTGTGGAAACGGTTGTAGAACCCCTACAATCAAACTGTGGAAACTGGAATACTGAATTTCATCAAACATCCTTTGTGTTTCTTACCACCTTTTGAGTCAGATCAGCTTCACTGTCCCGTGTTGAAAACGAAGTTAGCATTACCTTTGGGTGCATTCGCTAAGTAAGAGTAAATGTAAGTTCAAGTACTCTTCCTGATTCTACTTACCCTAGCTATCAACTCTCACCCCTTGCAGCTCCGGTCAGCAACTCATCTCCCACAGGTGTTCCAAATCCCCTCTCCAAAAAAAAAAACGGGGATTTTTTTAAGTCTATTGGGTTCTCCTACAACAGCAATGACCTAGAAATTGTAAATCGTATCACTGCCCTTAATAAGGAAATAGAAGTCAATTTGCAAGCTGCTCCAACTGACCTTATTATGAGAATCAGCTATCGGAATGTTAGAGGCCTTTCAGCCATCCCAAACAAAAGGCGGTTGCCTCTTCTTCATAAGCATCTCTGTCCTGATATTGGATTTTTAGCCCTCTATCTGTTTTTTTTTTCAGCTCTGTAATTCTTTTCATTCTTTCCATGGGATGACTTCCATTTCTTCTCTTATTTGTTTCTCGAAGAAGACTCTGCTTTCACAATGAAATAGGTCAATTAAAAAGGGTTAAAATGTTATTTAGGTCCAAATATTTCAATATAAAGTTATGGTCAGTTACCTATATTTGTTATGAATTGAGGACACAAATAGAGGGATAGCTCTTAAAGTACAGTAGAATCTGCGTTTTGCGTCGATTTATGAACAAGAGGCCGAGACATGATAACTCTCAAAATATAGGCACTAGGAAAAAATTAATTCTTTGTTCTCTTTCAGTTTAAATTGTTGTCATTTCATTGCTGTTTTCTTCATGTGAATGAACCTTAAATAGTGGGTGAAGCAAGAATTTAATAACCAATAAATTTACTAAAACCATTGCAAGCCGCTAGAGTTGGGTTTGATCGATTTTCTAGGTTAATGAAGGTAGATATAATGTTTTGCATCGTATATGCGGAACACTGGAAAATCTTCAATCAGGGATACCTTGCCATTTTTCAATATTATAATTTTTATAATTTCTTAATTGTTTTGTGCTTCCTATTATTTAGATTTTCTATTTTTATTAAGTATGAAAAAGTTTAGTCTCATTTAAGTCATTTTTTTAGGGTTTGAGACTACTATTATTATTATTATTATCAATTTGAGTTTCGATATTAGTTATGTATAAAATTACTATAGTCATGGAGAGGTATTTTAAACCAAAATCCGACTCCACCAATTCTAATGAGAATAAGAAAAAAGTTATAAAATAGATTGTGGTCTTTCTGAGAAAAGTGATATTACATGGAGAGACAAAAATAAATTATGTCTGTCAGTTAGTTTATCCGTTGATTACATTGATACTGATATTACATGTTGCTACTGCAATCGTGGAGATTATATTTTCTGCTATGAATATCAGGTAGACTTGGTTGAGAAATTAAATGTGAAACCAATGGATGGATAATAGTATGATTGTATACATTAAAAGAGATATTTTCTAATTGTATTGACAATGAAAATGTTTTGCAACCCTTTCATAATATGAAATTTCAACGTCATGCTTTTTAATAGTCAGTCACTTATTGTCTTTTTATACGATATCAATATTTCAAAAGCTGGCTCCGCCATTGCTTATGTCACACAGCTGTTTGCTCATACTGCAATTTGCTAACTTCCTACTTATATGGGATTAGTTTTTCACCTGTTTGTACTTTCAGGCTGTAAGACTTTTAGGTCCTCCGGCAAGATTTGAAGCGTCAAAGCTGAAAGTCATTTACACTGGAAAAGAGTCGGATAAATACTCTGCAATCCTCCCTAGAGCTTATACTCTTTCTCATTGTGACTTTACTGCTAATCTAACCTTAACCATTTCAAGTACTATCAGCCTTGAACAGGTATGCACTTGTTAGATTTGCTTTTACCGCATAAACCTGATCTTTCTATATATATTGATTTTCTGATGATGACGATTGGCGTAGCAGTGACATGTGAATATATAGAGATTGGATTTTCATATAGGTCTCTTTTTGTATTGGCAACATAGTTTACTTGGAGAATAGTGGTGAAACTGAAATTAAAAATATTTTGAAATGATGCATTGAACCTGTGGCAGCTGAAGGGATGGTACAAGAATGACGATGTTGTTGCTGAGTGGAAAAAAGTAAATGGGGATATGTGTTTGCATGTGCACTGCTATGTAAGCGGTCCCAATTCCTTGACCGAAGTTGCTGCTGAATTCAGATATCACATATTCTCGAAAGAGTTGCCTCTGGTAAGTTCAAATTCTCATGATTTCTTTTATAAAACAAGTGAAAATATATCTTCTGAACTATTTCCACACATGTGCCATAGCTTTACTATATTTTTCCTTGATGTGGCACTTCTTATTTGGCCCCTTGGAATGATGTTTCTCTCCCTCTCTCTAGAGTTAGCCTTATACGTATGTATGTTGCATCTGTTTGTGCAAGATAGGTACTTCAAGCTGTGATATATGGGGATTCAGTTATTTTCAGAGATCATCCTGAGCTAATGGATTCATTAGTTCGTGTATATTTCCATTCTAGTTCACCAAAGTTCAATCGCATAGAATACTGGGGCCCACTTAAGGATGCCGCAGAGGTAAATTCAAACAACTAAACATCCTTGCGGATAAATCTGTCTTCTGTTTTCCATGATATTGAACAATTAAAAGAAAAGGAACAATATACCATACCATGTAGCAACAAGAATATAGGTCAATGCAGCTTTGATATTAGGCGTGTGTCCTTAATTTGTTGTTTTATTTCAACGTTTTTATCTGCACAAGTGACGTAAAGTATTCTGCAGGAAGGACGGGTAAAGCAAACCCAAGGTCTTTTACCAGGGAAAAAGAGTGGAACTCAAGGCCTTTTACCGGTGAGCAAAAATGGTGAAAAGTTGGCGGGAGCAAAAAACATTTTTCAAGCTCTCTTTGCTTTCCTTCTTTCAAGTTAAATGTAGTTGTCTGTACAGGAAACTAAGGTTTTTTGAATTAAAGGCCCTGCATTGGTTGGTACAGATTATTCACATTTTAGCAATACAGCAAGAGGCTCACTTTGAAAACCAATACCCCCTTTGACTCAATCAAGAATATTTCATGGGACATTTGGGGGAATTAAGGTGAGCTATCATTTTTTTTTTGAGTCAAATGGGTATGCATTCGATTGGGTAATATCAAACCATACATTCAGTTCAATAGACAAACAACGTCTAGGGATTAACCCCGGACAATCCAATAAAAAAGACTTTGTTATGCTAAAAGGTAATCCGACACTCATAGATGATACAAGATCTTCTACACAACACCCGTAGAATAGGATAGAGGCGACTGCTAGATATACGCTCAATAACTTCAAGCCAAGAAGTTAAAACCCGCGTCGGGAGGTGGACTTGGCTCGTGAGGTGATGTCCAGAGTCCTTCCAAATAATCTGACCCCACACCAAAAGGTTGTACTCGGACACAGGTGCTGGGAGGACTCGTTTGATTAGGGGCCCAATGGGACTCTCATTAGGCCCTGGCCTCCGAGGATCAGGGTCTAGGTCCTTGTTGATGCTGTCAGGCCGACAAAGACGAGTGGTCGGGTAAAGTCGTCTGATTCTGGGTCCCTTGGGTCTCCGCCCCCCATTGTGCCCCGGCTGGGTATGAATTCGATTGCGATGAGCTATCATTTTAAACTGTCCACGTACAGTAAAATACTTTTTAACAAAAGGGAATTTTTTAGCTCGTATACGGGAATAGTTTTATTTTCAAATGAATATCTAAATTTTTATTTTATTGTTACCCTAAATTCCTTTTATTTCTAGTTTAGTCATTTTCGTCCATTCTCGGACGGAACCTTGAAGTATTGTTTGACCATCTACACCCTAAAACCCCCTCTGCATAATCAGCGGCATCATTTATCTCTTCCTTTTTCTTCTTTTGAAAATCCGACATCATCACCGACCACTACCATCATCCTCGTCTTCATGACCCTCCTCCACGCTACCACTAGCATCATCGTCCTCAGGGATCTTCTATGCCATGGCAAGAGGAGGCTGGACTTGCAATGCACG
>JAYMTN010002237.1:0-11377 GCA_036897425.1 Erodium trifolium | reverse complement strand
TTACGATGACCCTTTTCGATCCTGATTTCGTTTTCATCATCAATTTCTGTGTCCCCGCAGCAGAGGAGCAGGTGCGGGATCTGCGTGCAGGCCGTCAGGAGCGGCGAGGGAACCGCCATTTTCACCGCCGAGTGCTCGCATCTCTTCCACTTCCCCTGCATCGCCGCCCACGTCAGGACCCGGCAATTCCTCGTCTGTCCTGTCTGCAACACCGTGTGGAAGGACCTTCCTCTCCTCGGCGGCGGTGAGAAGCAGAAACCCATTTCCGAGCTTCACTCCGGCAAGCTCCGGGACGTTAAAATCAAGTCCTTGCGGGTTAAAAACGACGACGAGCCGCTCATGTCTCCCACCTCCGGCGCCGGATTCAGCTCGATTCCTGAGTCCAACGAAGACGACGACGAAGATGGAGAATTTCAGGGCTTCATCGTCAACCCCACTTTCTCTCCGTCGCCGAAATCGAGCTGCCAGAGTGACATCTCCGCCGTAGACGTGAAATTACTGCCGGAAGCGGCGGTGCTAGCGGTTGGGAGGAGGTACGAAACGTATGCGGTTATGATGAGGGTAAAGGGTCCGCCGGCAAATACCCGCTTCCGGCGGGCTCCGATCGACGTGGTGGCGGTGGTGGAAGTCAGCGGGACGATGACCGGCAACAAGCTGCAGACGTTAAAGAGAGCTATGCGGCTGATCATTTCCTCCCTCTCGGAAGCCGACCGCCTCTCCATCGTGGCCTTCTCCGCCGCCTCCAAGCGGCTGCTGCCGCTGCGGCGCATGACGGCGAGCGGCCGGAGATCGGCGCGTCGGATCGTCGACGCGCTCGGGAGCACGAGTCAGGGGATGTGCGTAAGCGACGCGCTGAAGAAAGCCGCTAAGGTACTCGAAGATCGACGGCAGAAAAACTCCGTCGCCAGTATCATCCTCTTATCCGACGGCCAGAAAGACACCGTCTCCTCCACGCGCTTCTCCCACATGGACATACCCGTTCTCGCGGTCAGCATCGGAGACGGCGGCGCGTACGGTCACGCGCCCACCGAGGACGCACTCAGGAAGTGCCTCGGGAGCTTGTTAAGCGTGGTGGTTCAGGATCTCAAGCTCCACCTCGGGCTCGCGTCGGGTTCGGGTCAGGCCGAGATAGCCGGAGTGTATTCGGTTTCGGGTAAGCCCGCGGTTCTCGGATCCGGTCCAATCCGGCTCGGCGATGTTTTCGCCGAGGAAGAAAGAGAACTCCTCGTTGAATTGAGAGTCCCAACATCGTCCACCGGGTCCCACCAGTTCCTGACCGTACGATCATCATACAAAGACTCATCATCAGGCGTACTCGTGGAAACCAAGGAACAGTCCCTGACGGTACCTCGCCCCCAAGCCGTACGATCCTCATCGCCAAACATCAAGCGGCTGAGGAACCTCCACGTGTCCGTCCGAGCAATCGCCGAGTCCCGGCGATTAATCGAGCACAACGACTTCTCCGGAGCCCACCACATGCTAACCTCGGCGCGTGCATTACTGATGAAATCAAGCTCCGGGTCGGCGGAGGAGCTCCTCCGCGGCTTGGAGGCGGAGCAAGCCGATCTTCAACGGCGGCGGATGGCCGGTGCCGGTAGAGTCGAAGATAAGACAGAGCCGTTGACCCCGACGTCGGCGTGGAGAGCCGCCGAGAGATTGGCTAAAGTCGCGATGATGAGGAAGTCGTTGAACAGAGTCAGCGACTTGCACGGCTTCGAAAACGCCAGATTTTAATTTTTTTTATATATATTTTTGTTGCTTTGTGACTCTTTGTTTTATATAAATACAAAATGAAAAGGGAAATTTATTCACTATCATAAAATGGATTTTTAATTTGAATTATTTCATCTTAAATAAATACATAGAAAAAGGTGAGGACTGAGTGGGCCAGGCCCATAATAGAGACAAACAATACACGACGGCCTGGCCCTTTTGGCAGAGGAAAAGGGATGAGATATATGTTGATAGATGAAGGTCTGTCCCACAAGAATTGATTGTATAGTAGTAGATATCTTTTTTTTATAAAATATATAGGTACATATCTAAATAGATATGATCTTAAAATAAAAAAAAAACATTTTTATAGCAATATTGATTTTTTAATGAATTTATACAATATGGGGAAACACTTATTTTATACCGAATGAATCTAATTATTGTTTTCAAGAATAATCGTAAAAACATATTATGAAGGGTTCATTTTGTTGTAATTTGTAAAAATAATAATTTTGTCCTTATAATTCAGATTTTAAAACAAGAAATAACCTCAAATTTTCATATTCTTTAGTTTCCTTTGTTCTGTTTCTTCATTTTTACCGTACTAATAGAACGGAATCTAATATGAATATGTTGATTTTCTTTAGGTATTATATTTTTTATTAAAAATTTCAAAATAAATTTGTTATTTCGAAACGGGTTTGTATAAAATGTAACAAAAAGACATGTAAATTACAAAAAAAAACAATTATCTTAACATGCTTGTTTTTTTTTTTAATTAGAGTTGTCCTCATTTTGAATGGGATACTTACTTTCATATTAGTCTTCAAAATAATCAATAGCTTTAGAAAATTATAGGGACATTTGGTATGATTTTGTCTACTACACTACACTAGTTAGTCCCTAAACATGATTACTAATCAATACCTATGTGAATTAAAAATCTTCCAACTTTTTTTAGTGCCATATTATAGATGTCATGTCCCAACCAAAGCGCATTTCCTAAAGTTTACCAAATAATAGTACACTTATTTACATTTTGATATGATCAATATTTTTTTTTATTTTCTTACATTTATATGGCTATATAATTATATAATTACTATCTTTACCTAATGAGATTTACAGATCAAATTTATTAACTATTATCATATTTTAGTTGGGTTTTGGGCCCTTTTTCTTCAATTGTTGTCTTCAAGATTAATGGTTTGTTAATCTCACTTTTTTTGGGTTGATTGCTGATCATTGAGATTTCCCTAATTTGCGCACACTTTTGTTGTAATAAACCCTTTTTAGTGGCACTAATGAGTGGTCTCCATCCCAATAAAGCCACATTCTTCCCCCTAATCCTACTCTCATTTATTTTATATATGTTTGCTCTTTCTTTACCTTTTAAGGTGAAGAAATCAAACAACATATTGTTTTGTGACCGTGAATGAATGTCCAATCGACACATGACGTTGTTTTTGTTTCCTAACAACATATATGCGAATGTTGGTCGATTTCGCAGTTGAATATGCAGATCTAAAAACAAGGGTTTTAGGAATCTGTCGGCGTTGACAGATCCTGCACTGGAACTGAATCCTTCATAGACAATTTTTACCGACCAATAGAATTCGATCACGTGGCACCGTCGTTCAATTTTTTTATTAGACTCGATTCGATCGAACACCACTGTGACATTCGATTTCATTAACCCAAAAATTAAGGAAAGACGAATGATTTAGCCTCTCATTAGACTACCTTAAAGGATCATGGCCAGTGGGCCGAAGTTGGTAAGATTGAGGAGAAAACAAGAGAAGATAGGGAAATAGAGTGATAGACTAATTTTGAAATTAAAATTAGGGGTTGGGCCTAAACGGGCCGGTGTCACGAAGTCAGAGAATCAATTTGGGCTTGGGCCTATACGGCCCGGTGTCATGAAGTTAGAGTGCACTTGGTCTTGGGCCAAAATGATTCATGAAGCCCAATAACGTCGTAGACGCTTCGGCTACCGGTTCCTCAATTTCTTTCCGTTTTCGGAAACGCCAATTCGTTTCCTTTCCTTTTTCTCTGAAATTCGCATTAAATTAATTTCCACCCAAAAACGCGAAATTCGGATTTGGCCTCCACACAACACTCCACAATTCCTTCGGATTTTCTCAAACTTTCCAGAAATTCAAATCCCGCCCACACTCACAAACTCTCTCCCTCTGAGAATTTCAATCAATCCCACTTGTCTCTGCTCCTTCAAGGCCTCTCAAAACCCTAACCCTAGCCACAGCCAGCACAGTAACCGAAGAGACTCGGACGATACTGAACTTCCGCCTCTGCAGCAGGAGCAGCGGAGTCGGTGGTCGAATCGCTATTAAATAAGCTCTTAATGAGGAGTTTCGAAGATTTGGTGAGGAACTGTTCTCTGCTCGACCCGTCATCGGAGCTGCGGCGTCAGTTTTCGACCTTTTGGTGATTTTATTCGTCAGTTTCACCGTGAATTTGGTTGGGTTTTTCGAAAGCTAGCTTATTTGATGTTGTTTGGGTGTTTTGAGGTTTTGGGTATTGGTGGGAATTCTTATTTGTTTTGTTGGGTTTGGTTTTTAGGTACATGATTTTGGTGAATAGTGATTGGTTTGTTGGGTGGTGAAATTGGAGCTGCGGAGATGAGGGGTTATGAGAGAGAGGAGGTATGTGGAATGCATTATCTGAATCTTTGTTTGAAAGTTTTGGAGGCGTTTTTGTTGATTTGGTTTTGTGTGGTTTTGGTGTAGGAGCTTGAAGATGAGTACTATGATGATTATGTAGACGATGAGGAGCAAGAAGAAGGTGAAGAGGAGTATGAGGAGGAAGATGAAGAGAGAAGCCAGCCCACTAAGGAGGAGTTGGAGTACCTTGGATTGAGGGAAAGAATAAAAGCTTCTATTAGGAAGCAGATGAAGAGGGAACATGGTTCTTCTTCTTCTAGTTCGGCGAACAAAAGGCAGAAACTTCCATATGACAAGTGAGTGAGTTCCTCAACTGTTCTGGTGGTTTGTGTTTTAATTTTCTATTTTGAATAGATATTTGTTGCAATGCTTGTAACGCATAGTATTATTTAGCTAATAATGCTGTTTGGAAACTGAACTAAGCCGGGCATTATTTTCAGAATCATTCATAATTTTCTGGTGTGCCCAAATAGTTAATCGAACTTTTTCTTTAAAGTTAGTCTCTTTTGGTTATTAAGAGCGAAGTATGATTGTTAGAAGGTCTTCTGATAAAGCTGTTTTTATGTTTCTTAAGTCTTGTTATTATGAACTTGTTATTTGTCAGTGTTTTACTTTAAAAATCCAATAGCCATCACAGAGGTTGACCATTAAGCTACCCTTGTGTTATTCGTGTTTGTTGGCTAGTGGTTTGGGGGCAAACTTTCCCTGCCCCTTGATTGGCAAAATGGGTTTGCTCATACGTGCTAATATCACTTATCTGGGTAGAATTCTAGAATATGACAAACTTATAAAGTAACGAACAGTTGCTCTCCATGTAGAAATTGGTTTAAAATTTAAATTTAAGTATGTGATCTTGTATAATTACCCACATACATAGCTTGATTCCCTTAAGCATGGTCTGAGGTTCGAGTATTGTGGATAAAGAAAACATGTATTGGGAGAGCTTTCCCCCATAAGTGGATTCTCCCCATTCAACTCAGATTAAATTGGAAAGACGTATAATTGGATGACATGAGAACAACTGTTTTTTTTTGTGTGTTTAGACTTCCCTTTTTTTCCTTATTAGTTAATGGCTAGGACTTGTACCATTTTTGCTCAGTTAATGATTTTTTCTAGAACAGCTGCTGTTTTCGAGTTTTGAATCCAAGCGAGCTCTCTGATTTCCTTTTCTTGGTGTCAACAAAATTTCTCTCGTCATGCAGTTGTTTCTCTATTTTAGATGACACACTTTCATGATAATTTCACAGAAATATTGCGCGTCTAAGCATATGTATATTTGTGTATGTATTATGATTCACGAATAGTGAATGCACATGATAATTAGATTCGGGGATATATGTATGCTCATATTTTTGTGAAAACAGCTAGTTGTTGCTTCGTCACACTCAATAGTTGTTTAGACTCACTGCTTCCATGTTTTATGATTAGCTTTACATTCTTTCTTTTCCTCCCCGTGAAAATCGTTACTCACATTTCTCCCCCTTGTGGAGGCATTATACAGATGCTAGCAGGCGGTTTCTTTGACTTACTTTCATCATTTGAAATGAATCAGAAGTTGCATTATCTGTGATTGTTTCATTATTAAAAATGATTTGAAAGTTGCATTGATTTGATTGTTTCATCATGTAAAATTATTTAAAAGCCTGATTCCTAGGACTCACCCACTTTTCATTGTATCTTTCCTTATGCAGTTACGGATCCTTCTTTGGGCCTTCTAAGCCAGTTATTGCTCAAAGAGTAATTCAAGAAAGCAAGTCGCTATTAGAGAATCATCATTTGGTGGCATCCAGAAATTTGGCTGTCCAAAACACTGTATGTATGCAAACAAAAAAAATTCTTTTTTATTTTTGGTTTAGATACATTTACATACAGCACATGTTATATTTTCTCAAGTTTATAGTGCTTCCAATATTTAGCTACAACAATGTGAATCTTTGTAATAAACATTGAGGTCCACATGATTGATGTGCCGTGTAGATTTTTTTCTAGTTGGCCAAAAGGCTATTATTTGACCTTCCTGATACATTCTCTTCACTTCTTTTAACATCTATTCTTATCTGTGACTCAATTTTTCCCCTTTGCAGAGCAAAAAGAGTTCTAGTTCAAGTGCATCAGTATCAAGGCCAGTAGCTCATGGCCAGATACCCAGAGTCACAAATGAGGTATGAGGTGCAAGTTAAATTAAATTTGGATTGATACTTGCATATTGAAAAGGTCTCTGAAAAGTTTCCTGATGTGTGCAGCTGAAAATGAAAGTTCAAAAACTGAAGGACACTAGAGATTATTCATTCCTTCTATCAGATGATGCTGAAACTTCAACTCCTGGACAAGACCCTCGGCGTCAAAATGTCTCTGCTCCTAATTCTGGTATGTTGCTACCACTCTAAATCTATTTAGAAGTCTATGGACCTTAAAAATTACTGTCACATAGGAAATTTACACTGCTTATCTACCACGATGTTGAAGATACACGATCAGGCGGATCAGCCCAAGTGCAGATGAATAGAAAACCACCGCTTGGCAACAGTAGCAGACATATGAACAATGCCCGTGAAGAAAGGAGACCAGTGTCTTCCAATGGCCAAATGCATACAAAAGTTGCACCAAAGCTTACCTCGGCTAGTAAGCTCAGTTCAACATCAGTGGATCCTAGAAGACAACTTGGTAGTAAAAGTGGGAATGGGCCTGGCCGGCCAGTAGGCCCACAAGGTTTGCCTTTGAAGAAGCCTGTTGCTACCATGGAGAAGGTGTCTACACCTGGTATGAGGAATTCAGTGCCTGGTTTGCACAAACCGTCTTCTTCGAAGTTGCCCTCATCTGTTCAGAGGCAGTACTTGGAACAAACAAGGGGAAGACAAGAACCCAATAAGGGTAAAATTATACCCAAACAACCGGTTGCCTCGTCAAAACATCAGGTTAGATAGAGCCTATGCTCTCCACACTTCTGTCTTTGTTTTACCTATCCAGTTACATATCTAAAATTGCTCAAATTGTCTACTTTGTCTCTAAAAATTTTAACAGATAAACAAGCCACTCAGGCCAAATCCCCAACCACGTGCCACTATGCAAGATACCCGCATGAAGAAGCCTGTAAGGCGGCCCTCAGATGATTTGGATGATCCCGACAATGCTCTTGCTATGATCCGAAACATGTTCAAGTAATTTTTTTTATTTTTTTCTTTCCTATGTCTTCGTTATTTCTTCTTCATAGGCCAAAATTTATGCATCCACTGAATGCGTTCTTCACTTTCCAAAAATTACATCCTGCGAAACTTTAATTTATTTTGAACGGGTTTCTGGACCTTTTGCAATTTAGGTTGATAATGGAACTCTTTGAATTAGCCAACGTTTGTGGGGGAAAGGCTGCAGATTTTGGATGTAACAGTAGCTAGATGATGTTTCCCTTGTTGAAGTACTTTTGGTTATGATCTGTGATATCTAAATACTAGAAACATTTGGTAATAGAACTATTGATGTTCTTCCCAGGTATGATCCAAACAAGTATGCTGGGGATGATGATGATGATAGTGACATGGAGGCGAACTTTGATGATATCCTGAGAGAGGAGAAAAGAAGGTTTGTTCCAACTGTTTATATTAAGAATAATTGCAAAAAAGTACCCTGAACTTGTCTTTTGTTGCAATTTGTATAAAAATGACGATTTATATTACGACTAATTGCAAAACAAAAGTACCCTGAACTTGTCTTTTGTTGCAATTAGTATAAAAATGACGATTTTATCCAAACTGCGACAAAAACAATAGTATGACACTATACGCAATTATCAAAGAATAGGGCTACAATTTTACAAAAAGCGAAAACATCATCGTACTTTTTTGCAATAATACCTTTAATGCACATGCATTTAAGTGTTTCCTTCACTTGTTGAACTTTTGTTTGTCCGAGTCTTTGAATTACATCTTGTAACACAGCGCAAGAATCGCAAGAAAGGAGGACGAGGAGGAACTTAGAAAGATAGAGGAAGAAGAAAGAAGAGAGCTGGCAAAGAAAAAGCGTAAGATGGCTCAGCGGTGATTCGATGTAGAACATTCAATAGTGGCGCCAACGCTGCAATAGTTGTACGTGACAGTGTAACTTGAGTGGTGTTCTTTGGATTGCTGATTTGTTGTGGGACTCTGATTTTTTGCTTAACAATATTGTAGATGTGTATTCTGAAGAAAATGTAGTGTTTTCATTTGTTCTACAGATTATGGATATATCTTTAATCTCTAGCCTTTAAGTGTACTAAAAATCTGTAGGACTCTTGAAACTGAACCTCTACTTTGATAAGTGAAAATTGGTCTAAAATTTAGATAGAACTATTTTCCCTCAACGCTCGATTGTTCTCGCCTTCGCTTTATGGTACTCTTTCGTCTACTGTCTCCCTGAAGCAAAAAATGGACCTTCATACTTCCGCATTGACTCTCGGTACCACACCTTTGTCTCTAACGAAGTATCCTTTCAAGAACTAGGCCATGTTCTTTCAACTTGACGCACCTTTGCTTCTTTTCGGCCCACCCCGGTGTTTCCTCCTCAAAGCACGATCTAGGGATTTTCATCTTCACCATGCCACTCTTTCATCACTTCATGTGCAACTTAACCACCTTCAAGATAGTCCATCTCTAAGGGTCCATGCAAGTTGCGGAATCCAAATGATTTGCCTTCGCGTAATGTCGTATATGAAGACCCAACAACGCATTACCCCTCTTCGTTCGCTCGCTTATGAGAAGTCCATGTTCCTCCACAACATTTGGAGCCACTCGATCATCGCGGTGCGTGGTTTGTACTTGATGATGACCCTTCTCATAGCCACATCCGTTTTGGCCTTCACCTCACCATCTATTGGCGCAAGCTCCTAGGGTCGTTCCTTGGAAGGTAGTAAATGAAGAATGCTTGAAACCCGAATGTAATTGCATAACTGAAATCATATTACCTTTTCTCTCGAGCGGGACCCTGCACCACGGCCCCTCTCGGACGTCCTCTCTAGGATCCACTTTGTGTTGGTATGATGAATGATGGCGCTTTATATGCGGTCAAGAAAGTCCCACCCCATCACAAAATCGTAACCGTTCATCTTCATTACCAACAAGTTTTCAATCCCGCTCTAAGCTCCATTATGTCATTGAACGCCCCGAGCTATCCTTTCCACTGGGATTAGTGTTGAGTTCATCGTCTGCACGGTCGAACCCACCTCGAGCACTTTGAGACACATCTTTTTGACTACCTCAATGTTCACGAACAAGTCCGAAGCGTCCGTATATATATCAATAAGGGCCTTCATCTTGACTTTTTTCATCTTGGGCTCCACGTACATAGACAAGTCATTGGGCTTTACATGTTACAATTTTTAATTATCCTTGTTTTTTATAATATTTTTGAATTGGTTAATTCAATTAAATTTAGTAATGCGGATATTCGATTGAACTACAAGAAAATAAAGAGAAGAGAAGGAGAGCCGTAGTTGAAGCCATTGACTAGAAGCTAGCTTGTTAGGTAGCGACACGCGCATGAGCTGAGCAGAAGAGAAAGAAAGAGCGACGGCCTCCCAAACCCGCCACCGGAATCCTACCACCGCCGTACCGGAGCCTCCGTTTTCAGACAGATATGGCCGGTACTACGGAAGACGACGATTCACCTCCCAATCCTTCCTGGTTCACGCCAAAAAAGTAATTATTTCCTTTTATGTTTATTGTTTATTTCACCCAATACTATTTATTCTACTGGGTTCAATTTGAATTGCTTGAATCTTAAATGGGTATAAGAAAATTTAGAAACTTTGTTTGTTTGACTAATTTGATGGAGTTATCCATTAATTTTCTTTGTAACTTTCATGGCAAGCTAATCATTATCCTGACAGATCCTTTGGCAGCCATAAATTCTATGAATCTGTATGTTGATGGTTTGAATTCAATTTTATATTTGGTGGCTATGAATCAAAATTTGGTTTGTGGGTGTTGTTGACTGAAAATTTGTGTTGATATGTGATTTAAAATGCAGAATTGATATCAAATGAAGGTTAGTGGCTGGTCTTAGCTCTTCATGTTTTGTCCATTTTGAAGCTAAGTTGTTCTAGTTTATCTTGTGCATGAAGTAAGATTTATTCGAATGCAGACCTGCAACTTGTTTGGTTACAAACATGTTTTGTACTTCATCCGTCCTAAAATAAGTGTTCCTTACCTATTTCAGTCATTGACTTTCCACCATTTTACCTCCATGCTTAATTAGATACCTAAAATGGAAACGGGACACTTATTTTGAGATGGATGGAGTGTGATAATTGCTGGAGATACCAATCTGATCTACTGTTGTGAGATTATTCCATTTTCTGTTGACCTGATGGTCAAAGAGCTCTCTCATCTCCTTGAAATCATAGGTTCGAATCCCAATGGGACATCTGCTTGGGAGCAGGTGTAGGTGGAGGGTAGACTAGAATTAGACTAGGCTACATGCAGGTAAGCTAAAACTCTGGTTTTGGGGAAAATGGGCAAGGACAATAGTAAAAGTATGGCCCACTTGGGTTGTTGTGGTCAAAGAGCTCTCTCACATCCCTGTGAGACATCTGCTTGGAAGCTGGTGTAGGTGGAGAGTAGACTAGAAATAGACTAGGCTACATGCAGCTAAGCTAAAACTCAGGTTTTGGGGAAAATGGGCAAGGACAATAGTAAAAGTATGGCTCACTTGGGTTGCGATGGTCAAAGAGAATCGTAAAACTCAGGTTTTGAATCCCAGTGGGTACATCTGCTTGGGAGTTGGTGTGGGGGGAGGGTAGGATTTCCCTGTTCTGCACATATCACTTATCATCTATCATTCCCAAATTGGTCTCGAAAAGGAATAGTGTCTGGTTGCCGGTTTCCAAAGATGATGGTTGTGCTGTTTCTTTTGCAGGTTACTTATGATCTTTTGTGTGATAAACATGTTGAATTATCTGGATCGAGGTGCAATTGCAAGCAATGGTGTAAATGGGAGTCTTAGCACATGTA
>JAYMTN010002236.1:0-11378 GCA_036897425.1 Erodium trifolium | reverse complement strand
TGGCATTCTAGGGTATTGAGGTGACGCTAAAAATAATTAGGGTATTGAGGTGACGCTAACCCAATAGCTAGGGTATTGAGGTGAAAATAACCCTTAATTTATAAAACCCGCATAATTTACTCAAGTTTCTGCTATGACAGTTTTTTTTTTTCATACGATTAAGTTATTTTATTTTCATAAGCACCCCTTTTGGTTCTAAAAACTTTATACATATCTTCAACTCGTGAGCTGCAAAAACACCAAAACTAGAATAAGAAGATAAAGATGAGGAAAATAAGTAGCAAAACTAGAATAAGAAGATAAAGATGAGCAAAATAAGTAGCTGATAAAAATAGCAGCATGGATATTTCATTTCATTTCCAAGCATAGAGATATTCTCTCTCCATGTGCAGCACATTTGATTGGAATTATGAGTCACACAATCAATAGGAACTACGGGTCGACCTCTCCTAAATAATAGATAAGACTTTCCTTTTTTGCTTGAACGTATCACACTATTTCTTAACACGTGCGTGATCTTCTAGCTAGAGATGGAATACTAATACTAGGCTTTTTACAAGATAATATTGTCTTGACTCTTGACCACCACCTTTTATAATGATAAAATGACATTTATCCTTCAATTTATTGTGATTATCCCCAACAATATTCTCTTGAAATAGAAATTTGCCAAACAAGAATCAAGAATCTTGTGTCTCAGTAATGGAAATTGCAAGTTGCAGTCTATTCGAAGTTTTTGGAAATTCTTACCCAATCACATGTAATTGGAGACTCTAGTCATAGTGAGAAGATAATCTTCAGTTGCTTCTCAAGTCTTCAAATAAGGTGCCATTCCATTATTGAAATGGATAAGAATGAGCAAGTTCCTGAAATGTCGATTGGTTAGCCAAAAAGCAGGTT
Source organism: Erodium trifolium (assembly GCA_036897425.1). Lineage (NCBI taxonomy): Eukaryota > Viridiplantae > Streptophyta > Magnoliopsida > Geraniales > Geraniaceae > Erodium > Erodium trifolium. The sequence continues at coordinate 10,478 of JAYMTN010002236.1, read as the reverse complement.
GAAAATCACAAACACAGAGCAGGCCTAAGCGCATGTTGTCAAGAACAAATTGGACTCTCAACTCGATCGTACAACCTATCCATCGCTTGCTGTGTTCACACCATGAATCGACTCTACCAGGTTCAGTTACCGCATACAAATTGAAAATGGATGCTCAACATCATTCCTCTCAGAGTACAAACCTAGGTACATACAAATGGCTGATAAAAAAAATTAATGAACAGGCCTTGAGCTCGACTCTTATTAAAGGAGCTCAAACTCTATTATAAGGAATTCAAGCCAAATATTTAACGTTCTAGTTACAAAGTGAACTCAAACAATTCATTATAATCTCGACTCATTTAGAGTTCTAGATATATGTATATAGAGAACATTCCTGTTTACTCAAAAAAATCACCACCACAATTATTTTTTCAAGCACTAAGCTCGAATAGGAAAATGACATGACGAGTTTGAACCATAATCCACCACACTAGACAATAAACTTGACCCCATCCAAATAGTGGTTTTTTTGGTCTTTCTTCTCAAGCCAAATTATTTGTCTCTTCCTAATCCCTCTTCTTTAGACCTTGATGGGTTGTTTTAGTCTACGATAACCAAGTATGTTTCTGGTCATATCAATAACAACAACACTCTTCTTCTCAAATGCCAAGGACATGTTCTTCCAAGCAGAAAATGGTTAAAAGTGTTAAATGACTCTAGCACAAGTGTACTCATGCAAACCAAACTCGGGTCTTTGGTTTAGGGGTCAACCATGTACCACACTTTTGTCTGATAGCTTAATTTGTTCAACTAAGCCTTGTTTAGCATCTGATTCCTCCAAATGACAGAAGAAGCCACCTAATTGCTTATTAGTATTTTGATTTTGGGTATAACGGGGATGAGAGAGACATGTTATTCCTATATCTCAGGGGCGGCATGATATTGTTAAATCACATCAAAGTTTTGTTTTTGCCCAAGAGTCGTTCTCTGGGCGGCATCGTCTCTGTGAATTATGAGTAGTTTAGACCTTCTTGGCATGTGCTCCAAAAGGAGCTCATGCATAGACCGACTATTCGTTACCTTTTGTGGATCCATGAGCAATGGTCTAAAATGATTTCAAATGGTATATCTGGAATAAACCCCAAGAGACAATCAAACATTGGCAAAAAATAATACACAGAACATGGAGCCATACTGGAATCAAAATCTTCTGCCCAAAAGGAGAATTTAAGAAATTGGAATGTCCGCAGGAGTTATATAATGTTTTAATTATGGACCGTGTGTTGATTTCCTCTTTGAGATATTCTAGTAAACAGAATATATACTATTTTTCCTCTTATTCGGTGATCTTTTGACTTCTGAAGGTGGACAGATCCATCCATTCTTAGCCTTTATTTTGATTCTGCAATTAAATATTCTTTAGTGGTAGGTTAGGGGTCACCAAAGACATTGATTAAGCATAACCACCTAAAGATTAGTTAGACAAATGAAATCATATAGGGGCTATGAGTAACGGTTCTAGTTCTATACAATATTCTATATTTCCAAAAACCATATTTGCATAATGTGCATTCTAAGTGAACATTCCCGTTTCTATGCTGTATTAGCACAACTAGCTATTGTTTCAACATAAAGAGCTGCATAATGTTCTTACACAAAGAACTACTAAGATAATTAGACCCATGTTTTTTTTATAAAATCTTCCTACCGAAAGCCTATAATAATAGTCAAGGAACTAAAGTTTTCTTTGGCATGGGGGTGGCTCAACTAATTTATGCACTATAAGTTAGTGACTTGTACAAGAATGAGCAATATAAAAATGATTAGGTCAGAGAATCATATCCAAACTAAGCAACTTACAGAGCTTATCTACAAAGCAATAAATCCACTTGGTCTAAATGTAAACTTACGTATGGTACGAGGAAAAAAATCAAGGCATGGTGTTCTACATATACCTTTCAATCAGCCAATGAAATGCATTTTCTGTTCCACCATTTGGCAGGCTTTGATTTCTTTTATCCCCAGAGGGGCAGCGGCTAGTATACCCAGAGAGCTCCTGCAATAAAGACATAACCAAATAAACTGCTATGTTTGAATGCTTTGAATAGTAATTATAACAGCATAACCCGCTGGAAAAGTATAGAAAATCGAAATATTAAAAAGAATCAAGCATGGGAGAAGAATATTAGGAAAGTCTCATCAAGATCATTTTTTTAATAGCCCCAAGAGAATCCCACTGCAAAACAGGAACATATTTGCAATTTGACAAAGAAAGGGACCTACCCACCTTTTCATATATCCTCATAAAGTAAAGGAAAAAAAAAAAACAAGTTAGCTACTTTAAGATCCATCCTCTTTAGCATTCTCCTTCCCTAGGCTTTTCTGGTGCCCCAATAATATTTATTTTATGTACCGGTGTAGACTTGGTCCCTCGTAGAAACTCGAATTGAGAAACACTGTGCTCCTGCCAACTGTTGAAAACTTGGCGCTCCCCTCTTGTTTTCTTCTCCTTGTGCTCTTTGCCCTCTCAACTTACAAGGCTTATAAATACCCATTACCATCTCAAGTTTCCATCCCGCACTTGGCTCTACCCGATCTTCCTAAGTACACTACTTGGGTAGCTAGCAATATCAGTCAAGAAGTTAAAAACACAATGATTCACTCTAACCCACCTCTCCTAAACCATTATGGAGCTCTTCTGCGCCACCACCCAGAGACTCCTGAGCAACAACAAAGAAACCATTATGATAGTCCAGAATGCCAGCTTCCATTGATAGACCTCAGTCACCTAACTAGTAATTGTGACAGTGAGAGACAGTCTTGCGCTGCTGCAATTTGTAAGGCGTCATCCGAGTGGGGATTCTTCCAAGTAGTGAACCATGGCATGAGCTCTGAGCTACTCGGGAGGATAAGGAGGGAACAAGTAAAGTTGTTCAAGGCACCCTTTGAGAGGAAGGCTACCTGTGGGATTTTGAATAACTCTTACAGGTGGGGGACACCCACGGCTACTTCTCCAAACCAGTACTCTTGGTCTGAAGCTTTCCATCTTCCTCTCGCAAAGATTTCAGAAGAGACTTGCTATGGAGAATTTGCCACTCTCAGGTATTGTAACACTCTTCAGAGCATCATTATATATATACTTATCTAATATCAAATCTTCCTCAAAATGGAAGCTTTTCGGTGGATACTGATCTTGTTGTTAATTTTAATAACAGGGAAGTGATGAACGAATTTGCAACAGCAATGTCAAATCTAGCATGGTTACTGGCAGGGATTCTAACACGGAATTTGAGTCAACAAGAGAGAGTCATAGAAGAAATCTGTGACCAGAGTACCTGCTTTCTTCGTTTGAATCGCTATCCAGCCTGTCCAATACCACAAGAAACCTTTGGCCTAGTGCCTCACACAGATAGCGACTTCCTCACCATCCTTTGTCAAGATCAAGTAGGCGGACTTCAGTTGATGAAAGACTCCAACTGGGAGGCAGTAAAACCTAATCCAGAAGCCCTTATAGTCAACATCGGGGATCTATTTCAGGTAATATATTTGGTTTTACAAAGGTTTCAACATCAGGAACTGACCTTTTGGCTCATTTCTGGGTCAATGGCATACAGGCCAAGATTGTTGGCATGTCACTCCAAGACTGCAAAGCACATCAGTAGTAACAACAATATGGATAATAATAATAAAAACAATAACAGCCATATCATTGATATCATTAACACAACTTGTCCTGCAAACTGTACTTTGGCCCTATGTATTTGTCTTCAGTCAAACCAAGTTGTTGTTAATTGTTTTTTTAATTATTAGATTATAACTTTTCTTCTGGTTACTAACAATTTGCAGGCTTGGAGCAATGATGTCTATAAAAGCGTGGAACACAAGGTGGTGGCTAACCAGAAGATGGAGAGATATTCAATAGCTTATTTCCTATGCCCTTCCTATGATTCTTTAATTGGGAGTTGCAGAGAACCTTCCATTTATAGCAAATTTACCTTTCGGGACTACAGGAATAAAATCCGAGAAGATGTTGAGAAAAATGGACACAAAGTAGGACTTCCAAGATTTCTACTCAAGGGTACAAATAGTTCCTGCTGATCAGTTCAGTCCTGAGAGTCAAACATCAAACTCATTGCAGCTGGGTGTTTTAGAAACTATCAACACACATGGTTCATATCACCACCCTTCTTCCATTGCTCCTCTATGCACTTTCCATTATATATTCTATACCTAGACAAGAAAAACAGAAAGTAAAATAGTAAAATATTACTTATATAGTTATATACAATTTATTACTGTGAAGGATTTGTTACAACATTCCAAGATTAATAAGTACACGTATAACTTCTAAGTTTCAGGATGGGGTCTCTGGGGAGTGTATGAATTGTTCTATGTTTTTACTCAGCTGTCCTATCTCATTACCACAAAATATTTCTCTGCAAACAAACTTCTGACCCTTCATTTGTTAGTGTAACAAAGAAACAATAATCTTACCTACAGATACAGTAGTTAAAACAATCATAACATATAAAATCCCAATTAAGAAAAAGAACAAAGGAAAAAAGAGTTGTATTCATGGGTTGGCACAAGGTTACCCTCGTTGTGTTCAATATCACCGTTGGGTTTATATGTTACATTAATCAAATAAGACAGTTTACAGCATTACTCACAAGGAAGAGAAACCAACATCATGCCTTGGGCCTATGGCCCTCAAAGAAAGATGCATAGTTGTCTCCAATTTCATTTTCATGCCATTTTTATAAGCTGAAGATACTAGTAAGTAAGGTTCTCAAAGACAGCCAGACTGATACAAATAAAGCAGAGAGAAGCGATCAAAGAGACATGAGAATAGCACTGCATTGACAACAGCTATAAATAGGAAATGAAAGTTTCAACGATAAATTGTGATCTACACTTTAAGTATTCATTCTTAGGAAACACCAAATACTGAAGAGCATTCCATTCCATAAATCAATAAAAACTCCATTAAAGGTTCTTTTCTAGTTCATTTAAACTATGCGAGCAACACCGAACCAGTAGTAATAATATTAAATTGCAAACTCTGCATGACAAAATGAATGAATGAAAGTTCTGTTATGGTAACTAATAGGACAGGAAAAAGGAAAAGAATACACAAGCTCCCAGAGATTATAAAAGTTCAGTCTTCTAAAATAGCTTTATAATCACACAAAAAAATAACAAATCACATTATTATCAATGCAACTGATTTCACTATTATTTTATGATACATGGGAAGGTAGGAAAGAGAAGACACTTGCCTAGGTGAGGCATCATTGGTGGAAAAGATGTTAATAAGACAATAAGCCTGCAATATTTTACAGCTTAGTCAGTCAAGAAACATTGCGATTTTGTCTCTGAGACTGCTTTTCTTCTTCATGAAGGGCACCATTCCCTCTCCGACACGATCATTTGGATGTTGCTTTTCAAGATTGTAAGAATATGCATGGTCAATTGCTTTAAATTCAGCCCTCTTCTCCTCCTCCAGAGGTTTCTTGAGCAAGGGGCCCAATAACAGATCCAACATGTCCTTGGTTGGGTCTCCTGTTATGCTAGTTTCAGTAACAGCGCTTACATTCATCAAAGTCTCAGTTGAACAACAAGAAGCTTTGTCATTAGGAGCATCAAGAGAACCTCCAAAACCAATCCCACTCGAGGTCGTAAACGAGAGATTTCTTTCTGATTCACATGCTCTACTTGATGGCCTTTGTTGCTCCATCTCCTTGTCGGCTTGGACATACTGCACACAATAGATAGAAATTTGATATGTAGCTCTATAAAAAGCTTAAAACCACATTGGGAAAAATCTACAGCCCTATTCGTAAAGCAATTCCTTGATATCCAAGCAAAGCATAAGACTGTGCAGAATGCCTCAATCATTAGCTTATGATTATTAAACATCATAAACAGCTACAAAAGACACAGAATAGTACAACAAAAAGGGAAAAACCTAAGATCTTCTTTCTATGACGAGAAAATAGAAAATCACCTCTTCGGCTATGCTTATTAGATCTTCCACAGTCAGCTCCACATCATCGTCACTTGGGGATGAAATATCAAGTTCCTCTTTTCTTTCAGTTCTCAGTCTCTTCTTTGCTGCTTTTCTTTCTAAAGATGCAGTTTCATGTACCTTTCTCCCAACATTGCTGTACTTTTTCTTCTCTACAGCTGTTGCAATGACGCCGTCATGATCAACATCTTGCACACTTGATTTTCTTTTTGTTCTCTTTGCTTCACATTTTGGAAGAGAATGTGACTTTTCTCCAGGCAGGACTGCTTTTTCAGGTTTCTGAGTCTCAGCTTTTGCTTTGGGTTGACAAACTTGGGATGTCAGTCCTTTTAGAAAACTCTTTTCATCCCCATCAATTGGCTTCTTTACTTTATCAAGAGCATTTATGCCCAGCATCCATTGTGGTAGACGCCGTCCTCTTCCCTCATCATGGGTCAGTCCAGCCATTTCCTTCTTCCTGGATAGTGCTCCTACAAAGCTACTCCCAAATAAAAGTTACATGGATGAAAATCAATCATACATTACAGATGAGAGGTGACATAAACATAGCTAGATTTTACATGGATGAAAATCAATCATACATTACAGCTGAGAGGTGACATAAACATAGCTCAACAACATAGCTAGATTTGACTAAAAAAATCTTCCCTTCTTCCAAATATAAGCGTCTCAATTCAGTAATAGCAAAATGAACTTTCCACCCTTCACCCTCATGTGCTCTCCCATGCGTCGACTACTCGAGTTACTGTAACTAGCTTACGTAAGAATAGGGATTTCATGTTTAATTAACTACCTAAAATGCCATTTTAGGAAAGTTGGATGCTTAGTTGGGATGGAGGATTAATCTCAATCAAATACCAAAGGGGCAGGGGGTGAAACTATTTTCACTGACTCTACCACAGTTCACCTTTCCGGCATTAGCCAATTTAAAGCCCGGATAAAGAAAAAGAGGTTAACTCCAAATTGTACAAAAAAAACATTCATTTTAAAGCTGTTTAGTAAGGAATCGTTAATATGGATCCAATTTTCTTTATCAGCATCATTCTAGAATGAAAAAGATAAAAACTAGAATTTCTGACAAATCTTCCATACAAGTATACAACTAAAATTTCTATCTGTGATTACTGATCCCATAACTCAGTAAACAAATAGCACATATCAAACAGGAAACAGAGTGTAATCCTAAGCATTATAAATCAACATCTCTCAGTTCACTCATCCATGCTTGCAAAATCAAATTCATCAACACAAATTCACTAAACATTCAAAATTGCGGTCGCAAAAATTTACAAATTGAATTGGAGACTCCTACTACAGAGAAACCATGATAAACATTTCGTACCCAGAATCAAAAAGCACAAATCACCAAGCAAGAGAAGGTTAAGAAATCAAAACCTTACGAATTTGGTTGCGTTGTCGATTGAATTTGAACACCTTCTGTAAATCAAAATAGGGTGCAAGGTTTCTCGATGAAGAACTCAAATCATCAAGCGGTATCCATTATCAAGGCAAGCGATCGAAGCAGCGAGCGAAAAAGAGAATAATCAGAATTTTAAAATTGCTGAAGATTTTAATTTTAGAACTTTACCGACTTTAATGTAAAAGAGATGTTTACGTTTTTTTAACCAAGTGTTCGGACAGGCCTTTCGCCTTTCCGAGACGAAGCCCAAATAAACTTCCAAAACCTTGCAGGCAGCGGCCCAGCTGACCTTTCTTTTTTAGTATTTTTAAATGCTTCATATTTTGCATTTAAGGAATTTCAATAATATTTATCATTTCAAAACAATAGGGTTAAATTCAAAAACCTACCTTAAAGTATTGGTCATAAATAGTAAACTACCCAAAGCTTAAAAGTGTCAAACTAGATACCTTGAGTTTTGGTCACAAGTCATTTACATGCCTTTATGAATTTGGTCACAGATCATTTATCTGCCTCTATGATTTGAAAAGGATCGACAATTTGGCCTAAATTTTGTCCAGTACGTGACAAATAGTGACCGATATTTAGGGTAGTTAAATATATGTGACCAATACTATAAGGTAACTTTTTTTATTTAACCCAAAACATTATACACATGAGTAGTGCTCATCCCAAACTTATCTCTTTACGCGAGAGCAACTACGATCGGTAGATGATGGCGTGGACTCCTACAATCGGCTTTCTCGTGGACACGATGGCTTCTTAGGAGCGGTTCGGTGAGACGGAAATGGAGCTGGAGGATCTTGGAGACCTTTGTTGAAAGAGGTGGTGCAACGGTGACAGAACTCGGAGGCTATGGGGTGAGCTACGCCTATCCGATTATTGGTCGTGTTCTTTCTCAAAATCGTTCAACTAGATGGTGATGGCGGGTGGCATGGTGGATTTGTGGAAGACCATGGACCTGGTGGTTCGCTTGTTGGAGCATGGGGTGATGGGTTCTCCTTCTAGATGGAGGGGGGAAGGAGAAGGCGCTAGCAGCGGAGTTATGGTCGTTCCGGCAATCTCTAATGGAACTGGCATATCTCAAGTTCTGCATGCGCCCATAGAACATCTCGTTCACCCACACGTCTGTGTGGGTCCAAGCAGCTACCTCCTCGTGGGACCCTGAAATAGGTGCGTCGTATTCAGTATCAAGAATGTTGTAGGGACCTGCATGGACGTTGATTACGACGAAGATCGGGAGTTGAGTGCTTGTTTAACTCTCACTTGGGCACGATAACCAGAACTTAGAAACTGAAATACTACTTGACGATTGGTGTGCTTGTCGAGCCCATTTTTTGCGTTAGTTCACAAGGGGTCAAGTTAATGGCATCGTTGTCGATGAGTAATTTAAGCAACACTTATATTTTTATATTTTGTTGAGTCTATTTCATTTACTTTTTGTTATTTAGTTAATTTACGCGTTTGCGATCTCACCCGTCTCCGAGTTTATTCGACATAGATCTTAAAGAAGTAGAGAGGAACGCTAGGTGTTGAGAAGACAAATAAGTGCATTTATGAGTTTTCATCCAGAAGACGAACATAACCATGAGATCAGCCACCTGAGGGACGGAACTTCGGATCCGCCTTATCAATCCACGGGTTGTGGAACCACTAGTTGTGAACCAAGTGCCAAGGCAAAGGACATTGATGGAATATGGCACACCAGTCACCAGGGACATAAAATCAAGCATCATCAGACCACTAGTCGCTACCAAAAAATTTGAGATCAAGACATCGGTCATTAGTTTGTTGAGGAGTGATCCATTTCAAGGGAATGCCTACGAAGACCCCTTAGAGCCTTCGACATCTTTCCTAGAGGTATGTGTTACATTTGGGTACAATGCGGTGAGAAAGGAAGTTGTGCATCTTAGGCTTTTTCCTTCTCCTTGAAAGATAAAATAAGCAAGTTGATAAGATCCATACCTTCTCAAAGAATTATAGCCTGGGATCAATTGCTATTTCTGAACCATTATTTTCCCTTTTCCAAAATTATGTAACTAAGAGAGGATATCAACACGTTCGCCTAAATGGGTGATGAAATTTTGGTTGAAACATGGGAGATGTTCTCAATTATATTGAGATAGTGCCCACATCATGGGCTTGCATTGTGCCTACAAATGCAGACTATCTACTTAGGCATGAACTTAGTTGGCGAGGCGCAATTAATCTTAGCATCTAGAGGATCATTTGTTCACTTAACCCCCAAAGATAATGTGGTACCACTAAATTTGGTGGCCTCCAATAATGCATGACATATTGAAAGAAATGGAGTTCAAGGAATAGTGAATGTGATTGATTCTTCAACCATGACCAAGGAAGTGGAGCACGTCTTCTAAAATGTGACAAAAGACTAGATACTATGCAGGTATCTCCGCCCCCTTTATCCTTTCGATTGCATTGAAGGTATTGGAGAGCCTTTGGTAGGAAATAATGAATTATGTTGGAAACAAATGGAGATCCAATAATGACCCATTCGCCCTACCTACAATCAAGGATGGAAGATTTGTTGGGCTTTGTGCCATAGGACAAGCCACGGTCTATAAAAAGTCATTTGTGAGTTAATAATAAGTTGGAAAACGTTTTATTATCATTAAGTTGTAATGTTAATGAAACCATGAGTATACCACTATATCTATGGTATTGGGGAGCAGCTCCCCGGTAGTATAACTATTAGAAACAAAGGAGTAAGTCTATTCACTAGTCCTTAGCCTACGCCGATAGTTAGAGCTAGTGTGACCGTTGATTGTAGGATCATGTTTTATTGATCATGCATGTGGAGATATGAGTCAACGTCACAGATGTCGAAAAGTTTGACATTGGATGACCCACCTTGAGAATGCTCTATAGAATACGGGACATGAATATTTCTCATCTACCAAAGTAGATCTTAGTCCTACGACCATGACATCACCATACTATCTATATGAGTTTATTCATGTCTTGACTTAACTAAACGCTACTCATGACAAGATAGCTATTAGGGTTATGCTCAGATATGGGTACACA
>JAYMTN010002235.1:0-11379 GCA_036897425.1 Erodium trifolium | reverse complement strand
TGACCGGCGTTGACCAAACGCGGTCCTTACACGTTCTTCATCTGGTCTTTTCCTCGCACAAGAAAAATTCGCTCGTGATATTCTCACCTGCAATCCGTGTCGTACTCCATTCGACACTAAATCAAAATTATCCTCCTCCGCATGCCCCCAGTTTCTGATCCTTCACTCTATTGTAGTCTAGCGGGCGCCCTCCAATATCTTACCTTCACTCTCCTATACATATCCTATGTTGCTCAACAAATTTGCTTGTTTATGCATGATCCACGTGAGTCTCACTTCTTTGTTCTTAAACATATTCTCCGTTATGTATAAGGCACTCTCTCTCATGGCCTCCATCTTCGTCCTTCCTCTACCCTCTCCCTGGTTGCTTACTCTAATACCGATTAGGCGGTTGCCCTGCCACTCGTCGTTCCACTTCTGGATACTATGTTTTTCTCGGTTCGAATCTTATCTCTTGGTCGTCCAAATGACAACACGTTGTATCTCGCTCCAGTGTTGAGGCCAAATATCGTGGTGTTTCCAACGCCGTCACCGAGTCTTGTTGGTTGCACAACCTTCTTCTTGAGTTGCATTGTTCTCTCACTTCTACCACCATTGTCTTCTGTGATAACATCAGTTCAGTATACATGACCAGTAATCCGGTACCACATCAACGTTCCAAACATGTTGAGTTAGATTTACATTTTGCGTGTGAGAAAGTTTCTGCAGGACAGGTGTGTGCTTCATGTACCATCATCGTACCAGTTTGCAGACATATTTACAAAGGGTCTCCCGTCGGCACTTTTTGAAGAATTTAGATCCAGTCTCAGCATCTTTCCTTACCATGCTTCGACTGCGGGGGCGTGTTAGAAGACTATCTATTACATTAATGTCTATATTCATATGTATCTTATATTAATGTCCAGTTTCATACTTCTCTTGTATTAGGACTCTACTATCACTGACACTTGTATCGGGTGTTTATCACCTCATTTGTATGCTTATATTATTCAGTCAATAACAAACAATTCCACAAGGGAAATTACCAACTATCATAAGGTATTTCATTTAACACTTTTAAACGTTAGGTAGCTTATTGTTTGTGACAAATACACAAGAGTATGTTTCTAGACATTAAAATTTCATGAGGCCTTAAGTAGTTGCTTAACTTGTTTAAACCTTGAGACTATTAGAGAACCAACTTAACTAAAAGCTCAAGTTGATAGTTGAAGACCCACGACCTGTTTGTCACCTCCACCCTGTGGTCTCCGGTCCATATGCATATGCAGATGTCCAGTCCTGCTATGACCCACGTTTAGATATCCAGTCCTACACGTGAGGGAGGGGGAGTGTTGAAGTGTGTGGATAAATTGACTCATTGATATACATCTTGATGCCTCCAGCTATTAGTTCGAGCTTTTGGGTTAGATTGTGCTTTAATATGGTATCAGAGCTTGGTACCTCACGGACACGAGTTCAAACCCCACTCCTTACAAAAATATTAATTTCTTCTCAATTTGCCCAAAATGGGTCAGCCTTATCTCTCTTCTCAAATGAGCTCATCTCCTCTTCTAAATATTTCACCTCCAAACCCATGAACGGGTTTGTCCGTGAGGACACGTGTTAAAATATAACTATAATTGGACCTTCAATTATCAGTTTGAGCTGCTAGTTGAGTTGATAATCTAACAATCTGATAAGATCAACAAGAGGTGTCATGAAATTATTATCAACAAAGATTTCCATTTAAACAGGTTGAATAAAGTTAGTAAGCGGTTATATCAGACTACTCAATCCATTTTATGTAATAGTTTTAAGAAAATCGTTAAAGATAAATGTAATTTTCGAAGCTGATAAAAAAAATGTAATTTTTGAAAAGCCGTATTTTTTGTGATAAAATGGAGAGAGACCACCTATAGTTACTCAATCCTTTGTTTCATTAAAATAAGGTAGTTGATTGCAAAGTAAAAACCGTAAATTTAAGCAAGCTTCCCAAATACTGTTACTCATAATATTTCCTCAACTGCATTTAATAACACCTTCACGTCCGCTTCTCTCTCCCAGACAGTCTCTGCGACTTTTTAGAGACACACAAAGACAGACAGAGCTGTCTCCGGAAGAATCTGAACAACCTCTGAGTTCAGGTGAGACTCAGATCTTATCTTACACATCTGTTTCCTTCTCAAATTCTTAATTTTTTCAATTTTTTTGGAGTATCCTCAGATCTTAGATTGAAGGTCTCTTGATTTTCTGTTTGGCTAAGGAGAAAATCTCAACAACCCACGTTTCTTTTTTTGTGATTGGGTTCAGAAAATGTTTCAGATCCTGATTTTGTGCTTTATTATTGCTTAAATTTGTTTACTTTACATAAATGTGATTCTGGGTTGGAGATTAACAATGGTTTGCTTACAGGAAATCGAGCCATCAGTTCAATTCTGGTGATTTAGATGTGATTTGCAGGTAAGAATTTTGGGCCTTTGCTGATTGATTTTGTGCTTTTGAGATAAGTTTGTTTATGCAATCAAGTTCTTTGATTTTGAGCTTTCTTTTCGAAAATTGGTGTAGTTTTGAGGATTTGTATTGATACCCACTTAGCATTTTGCTTTGAATTTTCTCTCTTGGTTTTGTGCAATCCTCTTGAACTTAGTGTTGGGTTTCGTTCTTAGAGCTATAAACATAATGTATGTATTTGGAATTACGTTGTTGCAATTGGTTCTTTTCCTTTTCTTTGAAACCATTTGAGATAGATCATCAATTTGTTTGGTTAGACATGAAAAGTAACTTAGGTTTGTGAATAAGGTTAACAGGGGCCAAATTACTTTTGTGGAAAGGTTAACGAAGCTTACTTGTCCAAATGGTTAAGAGCTTGACCTTTTAGCCTAGTGGTCAGGGGTTCGAATCACACAGCGGTATAGATTTCACGGATAATTGCAAAAAAGCACCCTGAGTATTCACTTCTTGCAACTTGTAGCCCTCTTAGATAATTGCAAAAAAGTGTCATGCACTTGTCTTTTTGTTGCACTCTGTATAAACTTGTTTCAAAATGACAATTTTACCTTTGGAATTTTTAAATATTAAAAATAACTGTTAAAGAACAAAACATCCAAATTGTCATATCCCTTAAATTTCTTACTCTTTGTACTTTACAAAGGGTAGATATTTGAGGGATATGAAAATTTGGAAGGGTGAAATCGTCATTTTATACAAATTGCAAATTAAAGAGAAGTTCAGGGCACTTTTTTTGCAATTAGCCAATTATCAATGAAGAGGGTTACAAGATGCAAAAAATGAATATGTTGGGGCTATTTTGCAATTGTCCCTAAATATTAATCCTCAAAAAGACTTAGGTGAGAAAGGCTGGTATTTATGCTGCTTCGAGTACATGTGAGGCTTTGTTTTCCTGAGAATCTCCTTTTGCTGCTTTGTGCTTTTCCCTATCTGCCTTCTCTGTTGTGTTCCTTTGTCATTAAGCATTGCACCTAAAGTTTTGAACAAGATTGGTGTATTTGTAGATGATATTTGACCAAGATTAACTATTGGGTGGAAACCAAATGTTGGAGTGGAAACTGAAAACTATCCGTGCCCATGGGATTACAATTTTTAACATTGGGATGTTTCCAACCTTGATTTTTGAAACATCTCACCGTTTAAAATAGTAATCCAATGGCTATGATTAGTTTCAAGTTTTCTTATTTAACTTTCAGTCTTTGGTTTTCACCCGAGTTTCCCTGTTTGACTAATGTTCAATTCTAACGAATATAATGGTCGTGTCGAATGATTTTGAATTTTCGGATTGTACTTGTACCAGAAGATCGGTACAAATGTCGTTCCGCAGTATAGTTCGCGATGTTAGAGATGGGTTTGGGAGCTTATCGTGGCGTGGATTCGAAGTGAGGCTCCACGGGCATCACAGGGGGAAATCCCATGGCTCGGTGCACGAGCTCCATGACTCGGCTCTTGTGATCCAAAACGGTCAATGGGCTAGCCTTCCACCCGAGCTGCTTCATGACGTGATCAAAAGATTAGAGGCTAGTGAGAGCACGTGGCCTTCCCGGAAGCATGTGGTTGCGTGTGCTGCGGTGTGTCGGTCGTGGAGAGAAATGTGCAAAGAAATGGTCAAAAGTCCTGAACTTTCCGGGAAGATTACCTTCCCAGTTTCTCTTAAGCAGGTTAGATATCACGTCTTGGCCTTTAGTGCCCAAATACGATTAATACAAGGAATAACTTCAAAAAAGGGCTATGAGGTATTCGTTTTTTGCAATTTGGAGTCCTTTTCTTTGGTAATGGCAAAAAAGTGCCTTGGACTTGTATTTTTGTTGCACTTTGTATATAAATGGCGATTTTACCCTCTCTTTTTTTTAAATAAGAAGTAAAAAACCAAAAATTCATATCCCTTAGTTTTCTCCCTTTATGTACCGTACAAAGAGCAAGAAATTTAAGGGATGTGAAATTTTGGATTTTTTGTTTCTACTTATAATTTATAAATTAAAATTTTCAAGGGTAAAATTGTCATTTTGAAACAAATTTATGCTAAGTGCAACAAAAAGATAAGTTCACAACACTTTTTGGAATTATCAAAGAAGAGGGTTGCAAGTTGCAAAAAGTGAATACCTCTAGGTAATTTTTTTGCATTATCTATTGATACATATTTTATTTAACTTAGCTAGCTTCTCATGTATGTATCATTTACAGCCAGGGTCTCGAGATGGGATGATTCAGTGCTTCATCAAGAGAGATAAATCAAATTTAACTTACCACCTCTTTCTATGCCTTAGCCCTGGTGAGCTTCTCAACTTTTGAGTTTGAAGTTACTCGACTTGTTGTAGAATTGTGTTCTGTTTTAGTGTGTATTTTTTTCTTTCATTCGATAAGAGGACATGAGTATTGCTTTTTTATGATTGTATTCCCTTTTGCTGAAAAAACGAGTTCTTAATTTGAATTTAGGATAATTGCAAGGCAGTACTCTGCGGTATTCATTTACTTACAAGTTGTAGCCCTTTTCTTTGATAATTGCATAAAAAGTACCATGAACTTGTCTTTTTGTTACAATTTATATAAAATGGCGATTTTACCCTTACACTTTAGATTTTAAAAATAATAAGTAAAAAAACAAAAAAAAAAATCCAAATGGTCTTCCTCTTTGTACCATACAAGGAGTAAGAAATTTAAGGAATATGAAAATTTGGATTTTTTTGTTCTTTAATTATTATTTTTTAAATTTAAATTTCCAAGGGTAAAATCATCGTTTTGAAGCAAATTTATACAAAGTGCAACAAAAAGACAAGTTCATGGCACTTTTTTGCAATTATTCCTTTGAATTACTACCATATATTGTATTTTAAAGTACTTGATTCATCCCTTGTTTTTGAAGCTTTGCTGGTTGAGAACGGCAAATTTCTTCTTTCTGCCAAACGAACACGTAGAACTACTTCTACAGAGTATGTCATATCTATGGACGCCGACAATATATCAAGATCGAGTAGAACTTATATCGGAAAATTAAGGTAAAATTAAATCTCGTTACATGTGATTAGTTAACAGCAAATTGTGTTAACTTCTGCAAATAATTTTTGTGACTGATAAATAGGTCAGGATTTATCGTTTTATTATTGAATATCTGTTGTGCTAGTCCAATCCTTTGGCTGATGTCGTCTTTCATTGATAGAAATCTTCTTATTTCAGTTAGCGTACAAAACACTCGGGGTGATACCCCGAAGGTTGGAAAGTTAAATATGATAATCATAGCCATTGGATTGCAATTTTAACGGCTGAGATTAAGTTTGGAACTTTCCAAAGTACTTAAGCTTGGAAACATCTTAGCCGTTAAAATCTTCAATCCAATGAATACAAATGGTTTTCAGCTTTCAATCCAACCTTTTGGTTTTCACCTGACTGTTATATTAAACTCATCAAAAACTCTTTTATACTTTGTTTCAGGTCGAACTTTCTTGGTACCAAGTTCATTATTTACGATACGCAACCAACGTACCACAATTCACAGCTTGCCCCGCTCGGGAGGAGCCGGAGGTTCTACTCAAAAAAGGTTTCGCCAAAGGTCCCCACAGGAAGCTACGACATTGCTCACGTGACCTACGAGCTCAACGTGCTGGGGACCAGGGGCCCGCGCAGGATGCACTGCACCATGCACTCGATCCCCGCCTCATCCCTGGAGCCGGGCGGCACCGTCCCCGGCCAACCGGAGGAGCTCCACCCTCGCTCCCTCGAGGACTCGTTCCGGAGCATCTCCTTCTCGAAGTCGATCGACACCTCCACCGAATTCAGTAGCGCCCGGTTCTCCGAGGCCGCGGGCTCGCTCGGTGAGGACGGGGCGAAGGAGATGCCGCTCGTTCTCCGGAACAAGTCTCCGAGGTGGCATGAGCAGCTGCAGTGCTGGTGTCTTAACTTCAGGGGGAGGGTGACGGTTGCCTCCGTCAAGAACTTCCAGCTCATCGCGGCTGCACAACCCGTGGCGCCTGCGCCCGCGGCGCCTCCCCAGCCTGACCAAGATAAGGTTATTCTGCAGTTTGGCAAGGTTGGGAAGGATATGTTCACTATGGACTACCGATACCCTCTCTCTGCTTTTCAGGCGTTTGCTATCTGTTTGAGCAGTTTTGACACCAAATTGGCTTGTGAATAGTGAAAAAAGAAGAAAAAGAAAAGGGACTGAGGTTCTTATGCTAATTAAGAGAATAGTAGTAGGCAGTGATGGCTTTTCTTTAGTAGGGTTTTTATAGGAAAACAGTGTTAATGCAAATCAAGCATGTATCTTTCATTTTATATATGTAATGCATTCTGTTTCACATTGGAGAATTATTTTGGGTGGTACAAGCCATGGAAGCTTAGGGAGATTGATGGGGATTTTTCGGCGTTCGACCAATAGTCTCGGTTATTGAATTCTTATAACCGAGCACCTATGAAAATCTCGATTTTTGGTCTCTTGGTCGTCGATGGGAGACGGTTTTAACCATCAACCGTGGTAGTTCCATATCTAGAGATTACGGGAGAAGTCTTCTATGACAGAAGTAAGGTGACATTTCGATGACGTTTTTCTCGAGGCCGACGGAGGAGGTAAGGTGATAAATGGATTAATGTTTCGTCGCAGTGCGGTACAACTCACTGAGCATTTGAGGGATATGCATATGGACTCAGAATTTTCGAGTCTTATTAGTGTTTCTTATCAGCAAATATATATTAATAACTCTTCTTTTTGAACTAGAAAGTAGAGCAAAATCGTCTTTTCAGGTTCACCTCAATACAAACTATGAGTATTTCCATTAAGGAACCTCTAACGACAAACTTAGCCTAATATTGGGTAGAATTGATCTACAACCACGATATAAGAACCATGAAAAAAACGAGAGCTCTAAACAATGAACAATACACAGATAAGAAAGTCTAATACCTAGATTTATCAAACATTATGCCCCAAAAACAGAACAATGAACACTAAAAAAACCCACACCAACCGACCTTCAAACTCCAGCACCATTAACCTCCAGTAATCCCAGCAACACACCAAGGGAAACGAAATCCGAACATGCCAAACGTCTCCCGAGACGACAAAACGTATCCTCGTCGGTGGCCAACACCGAGATCCGACGAGCTCGTAGGAAAGACGACAAGCCAAAAGGCAGGGAAAGCAGATCAGGACTCCACCAAAACCCGCGACCTCCAACGAAAATTGAGACCGGAACGATCTCCAACAGCCACGAGAAGAGGGAACTTCCCCGACGACCAAAAATCCGGAACCCTTATTCGGTCCTCAGTCACCAAAACGATGACTCGCCGCCGACCACCACCTGGCGGCGATCCAAACCTTAGCAACAACAAGACAGATTTTTATATAAAAAATTGTAAACCCCTTTTATTGGTAAAAAAATAGATTCTAGAATTCCTATGTTAAGACTGATCACCAATAATTTTTCATATGGTTCGGACTTCTTATTGATTGATATTAAATTTGTATTGATTAAATTAATAAAAGCACGTTTTCTTCTTTCAAAAAACATTAAAAAAAATCAAAATATTATGGTCAGACAAGACCAGAAACCGAGACACGGCTGCGCTCGCTCGGTTTGTAGAAAAAGCAGAGACAACCATCAAAAGTCGCTCTCTCCGAAATACGCGCTTACGACGACTTAGCTGTCTCATCCATCTGGTGGGCCCCAAAATGACTCCGTCTCAACTCCTCTCCGCTCTCCACGTGTCCACCCTCACCCCTCCGTCAAAATCGAACGGCCCTCATTTAACCGGCGCGTACACTGCGTGTGTGGCCCGTGTATAGAGACCCACAACTTTTAACTGTCCGTTAAAGCCCAAAACGGTAAATTCGCGGCCCATCTTCGTCCCTTATAAGCCCTCCCCAATTTCTAGGGTTTCAAATCCCCAATTTTCATTTTCAATTTTTCGGTTCTGATTCCGATTTCGATTTTTGTTGTTGTGTTCGTTCGTTCTCCATCTGAATCGGAAAATGCCGGCGACGGATAATCATGGATCGTCGGTGTCGCTGTCGAATTACGGGCGGTCGATTTTCAGTCTGCGGCGCGATCAGGTGGACGGCGGGACCCACGGCCACGACGGCTCCTCCACGTCGTCCGGCGGCCACGACGCCGACACAGAGGCGTTCCAGAAGCTGGTGAACGACCGTTTCTCCGACCTGGCGGCGGCGTCGGCAGAGGAGTTGCTGACCTTGGCGTGGGTTCGGAAGCTTCTGGAGGCGTTTCTGTGTTGTCAGGAGGAGTTTCGGGTTGTTCTGAGCAGCCACCGGGCACAGTTCTCTCGGCCGCCGACGGATCGGTTGGTGGCGGATTTTTATGAGCGGACGGTGAAGGCTCTCGACGTGTGTAATGCGATTCGCGACGGGATTGAGCAGATCCGGCAGTGGCAGAAGCTGCTGGAGATCGTGATTTGTGCTCTGGACAATAATAAGAATCAGAAGAGTTTGGGTGAGGGTCAATTCCGGCGAGCGAAGAAGGCTTTGATTGATCTCGCCATCGGGATGCTCGACGAGAAGGATTCGGCTCACCAGCAGCTTCTAGCTCACCGGAACCGCTCTTTTGGCCGGAAGGATAGCAAATCGTTGTGCCATTTCCGGTCGCTGTCGTGGAGCGTGTCCCGGTCCTGGTCTGCCGCCAGGCAGCTCCAGGCCATTGGGAACAACTTGGCAGCTCCCAAAGGGAGCGATATCAATGGCTTATCCGTGCCCATTTTCACAATGGGTTCGGTTCTGTTGTTTGTAATGTGGGTTCTTGTGGCTGCAATTCCTTGCCAAGACCGTGGCTTGCAGGTTCATTTCAATATCCCACGCCAGTTTGCCTGGGCCACGCCATTGCACTCGCTTCATGATCGAATCTTGGAGGAGTATAAGAAGCGGGATAGGAGGAACTCTTGTGGGCTGTTGAGGGAAATTCATCAGATTGAGAAATGCTCGCGCCTAGTGAACGAATTGGGTGATTCGGTTCAGTTCCCACTTCCGGATGAGAAGGTGGGAGAGGTTATGCAGAGAGTGCAGGAACTGGCTCAAGTTTCCGCCTTGATCAAGGAGGGGTTGGACCCGTTGGAGAGGCAAGTGAGGGAAGCTTTCCATAGGATTGTGCTCAGCAGAACGGAAGGTCTTGATTCGATTGGAAGGGTCAATGCCAATTGATGATATACTAACACAATGTGTCAATGTGTATTGGCATTGCTTGATTCAGCACTTATAGGAGAAATGGGGTAAGATTGTGACTTTGTTGTATTGATCAGCATATATGTTTTTGTAAAGGAATTAGGATATGGATTGGGATGATCCATGGTGCCGATTTCTGGCATGTGTTGCATGTTCTGAGGAATTTGGGTCTTCATTTTTTTGCAGGCAATGTCTGTGTTAATGAATTATCCATTTGTAGATATGTGTTTGTGCTGTGAAGGAAACATTTGTTGTTGTCTTCTCCATCCACACTTTTGAGTTTTAGTGAAATGACAAATGCGATAAATATATTTTCTAGTCATAAATTGTACTTCATTTTTACGTTCTAGCTGTGCTTCACCTTTGGTTTCACTTTCTAAGCGTGAATTTTCAAAAATTTGTAGAACCTAGCGTTAAGGTGAGAGTTAACGCCATTTCCTAGTCTTCACCTCTATCTACCAAAAACTTATGCATTCACAATTGCATTTTAGAGGTTGGTGTACCTAAATAAACCAATCTTGAAGTTAGACGAATTTCTCACTTTTACGTTAGATTTTACAATTTTTTGAAAAATTACAGTTAGAAAGTGAAACCAAGTGAAGCACAGCTAAACCATGAAAATGATATAAAGTTCAGAAATAAAAAATATATTTATACATGTTCTGTTTCAAGTGCTTTTGAATTGGTGTTGTTTTGAAGTTTTAAATTCACTATTTGGTAAGAATGTGATGAGACAGGCCATGATAAGTATTAGTTGGAACCAGCACTGAAACATGTGACCAGAAATATTTGGGAATGACATATGAGACAGACATAGACTCCTCAACACCTTGCAAACAACAGACATATTCTTCCACTTATGAATGACATGCATAAGCATTTTCGTGTAAAGTTATATCCACCTCATTCTTAACACAATTTAGTATATCTTTTATCTTGAAAAATCTGAAAGTTTCTCGCATTCTATCGACATTGGGAATCAGAATAGTTACCATCAATCTAGTTGGGTTGTTTTGATGGTCATAAAACTCTATTACCTTCATAAAGTCAAGGATTTAGACGCTATAAAATCCGTCCTTGTCAACTTTTTACGAGTTAAAAACTTATTAACTTATCAACCAAAAGATAAAAGTATACAGTATCTCCCTTGAGAGCTTTCTTTACACCCCTTTTTTTATCATATTTTATAGAGCACCCACCCGTATTGGGTTGTTTATCCATGTCGGATCGGGTAAAAAGTATTATTTGTTCTTAAAATTCGCGAATTTAACTCTTTTTCTCTCCTTACGTCTACATGTTGTTAATGTTGAATCCGGATCCTACAAGGCATTTTCATCCTCTCTGTAAAATGTTCTCCTCATCTTCTCTTTTGTCTCTGCACGTAACCTGCAAAATCTCTTCACCGTGACCTCTGATCAAATCAATCCTAGATTTTCGCTAATTAGACTATATGGAACTGACCTCCACTATGAATGCTCTTACCCTAGATTTGGGGGTACAAAATAATTGTTGAGTTAAGTCGTGTTAATCCTTCTAAGAGCACCTCCAACGCGTCGTGGTAGACACTGCCGCGACCCTGACACGACACGCTGCCATGACGTGTCGTGGTAAGCTGTCGTGGTTTGGGTGTCGTGGTAGGCGGTCATGTCTAATTCCTGACACGACCCGGAGGGGTCGTGTGGTAGCCCCAACGGCTAGTCGTCGGGCCAGTCAGGCGACGACACGTGGCGGCG
>JAYMTN010002234.1:0-11379 GCA_036897425.1 Erodium trifolium | reverse complement strand
CGGATCTAACCGGACATTGTATGTTGTAAAATGCACTGGTCGTGACTGTGGTTGGATGGCACGTGTAGCCAAAATGCAGGGAGTAGCCACCTTCTCCGTAAGAACGTATCACAATTACCACACTTTCTCCCTAGATGATGTCAAGGGAAATCACAGTCAAGCAACAGCGGAAGTGGTTGCCACCTATTTGGAGTGAATCCTTTAATGGTGAAGAGCTACCCACGCCAAAATCAGTTCAAGGCCTTATGCATGGTACCTACAATGCAGATATAACATATTGGACAGCTTGGAAGGAACGACAACTTGAAAAC
Source organism: Erodium trifolium (assembly GCA_036897425.1). Taxonomy (NCBI): domain Eukaryota; kingdom Viridiplantae; phylum Streptophyta; class Magnoliopsida; order Geraniales; family Geraniaceae; genus Erodium; species Erodium trifolium. The sequence goes on along the minus strand of JAYMTN010002234.1, from coordinate 11,068 downwards.
GCTAAGATAAGAGGTTTCCCTGAGCAAAGTTATCAACTTCTCCCTTTCTATATTCACCTTGTTAAGTAGTTGAATCCAGTCACAATCACGGATCTAGTGATGAATGATAACAAGTAATTCAAATATTGTTTCATAGCATATGGAGTATGTATCAAAGGATTCACCCACATGAGAGAGGTTGTTGGAGTGGATGGGACTATGTTGAAGACCAAGTTCAAATGGGTCATGCTAATTGCATCGGCATTCGATGGTAATTTTCATATGTACCCAATTGCTTGGGCCGTGGTGGACTCAGAGAACCAAGCATCATGGACATGGTTCATGAAGAATTTACAATATTGCATACCAGATTCGAGTGATTTAGTAATCGTTTCTGATAGAACTGCAAGTATCATAAAATTAGTGTCAACTATGTACCCAATTACATATCATGGCCACTATAGGTGGCATCTCACACAAAATGTTAGAGATAAGGTAAAAAAAGGAGAAGGTTCCCCGATCGGACCTCTTTTTGAAAATTTTGCTGATGCATACACAATTACCGAATGCAACCGTAAGTACGCTATACTACATGCCAATTATCCACTAGCGATAAAATATCTTCGAGAAACAAATCCATCATTACATCAGTGGACGAGAGCTCACTTCCGAGTTGAGCGTTACGATATCATGATAACCAATGGGGTTGAGTCTATAAACTCAAATTTAGGTCAAGCAATAAAATGGCCTATCGTTGCATTGTTAGATGCTATGCAGGCGAGAGTCACTGAGTGGTTCAACATCAGTCACAATACAATTAATAAAAAGTCTGAGGGCGCTAAGTTGACGCCTGCGGTTTATAGACATATCAAGAGTAGGCATGTTTCTGCCAAGGGTATGAAGGTTATAAGATAGAATTAAATGGAGTTTGTTGTACGTGGTAACCGTGCAAACAGGGGCGCCAAAGTCGTGTGTTAGACATTGAAAAAATTATGTGTGTACATGCGGCCAAAGCATATAAGGTAGCTAAGATGCAAGTGCATGTTTTGTGCGACCCATATTATTACAAGGATACCTCGAAGGCATCTGTTGTTTGATATTGTGTATCCCGCGCCTGTAAATCTCGAAGAATGGCTGGAAGACTTAAATTGTGAAGTCAATCCCCCAATAATTCAAACCAAACGCAATTAACGTAAAAAAAAAGTCAGATTCAACTCAAAAGATGAGCACAACTCTTACAACTGGAGTACAATTAAGCGGGCAATAAGACCCCATGTTCTCGATGTTACCTCAAATCCCCCGGTAGTGCTAGTTCTAAATCAAACGCTACATGCATAGATAAAGAGAACTCAAAAGTACATAAATATCACATGCACGAACGAGAGTGCAGATAATTTTACAACAAGACCACCTCAAGTCTCCGGTGGTTCCAAATCAACAAACATATTATTAAAGACATATTTAGAATCGGATCAATCCTTTCTAATTAAAGAAAGAAGCATACAAACATGGCCCACCACTTTTGTATCTTTGGCCATGATTCGGGTGAACCTCTGAAACAAGGGGTCCAATATCTGAGCTCCGAAATGGTTCCGAATCATGGCCTCGTTCACTGCCCGTACAGCCTTGGCCATCTGTTGCGCCGTCGCGACCCTGTCGGAGGTCTTGCCGGAGGTGAGAGGGTCCCACGATATGGGGATGGTGGCAAGGCGGTCCAAGGTGAAGGACCCTTCACGGTCGATTTCACCTCTTAGCTCCTCCCTACTAGGCTCGTAGAACGGCGTGTTGTAACTATCCAATTTTTCCTCCTCAATCAATCCCTACAAATTAAACATATTGTTTTAATTTTAATTACCCTTGTATTGTATTTCTTAAAGTAGATGTAATAATTATTCATAGTCATAATACCTCGAGGACCAATTCTTGGAATGCTTGTCCCATGTAGTCCCATATGAGAAGATTGTCTTCTGCTGTTGGGTCCAATGCCATTCTTCCATCCAGGATCACGACCATGCGTCCTCCGGGAACGATTTCCTCCGACCTGCATCTGAGGAACGAAGAGAAATCCCTCCGGAACTGATTCGAGTAGGCATTTATCACTTGTGGAGGACTCGTTTTCGAGATGTAGATTTTACCCTTGTTGATTAGAGGGTTTTCTTTGTCCGTCAATTCGGGAGGAGCCTGTAATCCAGTCAGATCATACGTGTTAGAATATAAAACTAGAATCGGGTTTGGTTGAAATCCCGCTATCTAATTTTCCTCTAATGGGTTAGTATGTATCTCTCCTCTAAATGCCTTACATCCAACCCGTAAACGAGTATATTAGTGAGTACACGTGTCTTAATATAAAGTCATAACTGAACTCTCAACTATCAACTTGGGTTTTTATTTGAGTGTTCACTGGCTGTCTGACTTTGATCGTTAATATGAAGTAAAGTTTTAAATAGTAATCACCTGGGATAGCCAGTGGACACTGAAGGAGGAATGCACAAAATGGAGGCTTTGGGGAGGGAACAGCCTGCCGTAGAAAGAGCCCGGGACACCGGCGGTGTAACAAGGGCGGAACTCCGGTCCACATTCCTGCTGCATCTTCTCGTGGAAGGCCGGAAGAGACATGAAAACCGTGTTGAAATCATTGGACCTTAGATCGTTCAGGAGGACTGTCATCTCCGGCGGGGTCCGACCCATTTCACGGCAGGGGTTGAACATGGGGCCTCTGATTTTTGGCCACCGCCGCCAGGGAGTTTGGTCCGAAAGAACATCCGAGGTCTGCTATGGCAACATGTTTTGGCAAGTTGGTGCTGTTACATAGATCCACCACAGCTTGCTCCAGAACAGGCGTTGACTTGGACAAGCAATCCTTCTGGAACATCACAAACCCACAAAATTAAAGGAGGATCAGGAGCCTGAGCCTGATGAAGTCAAATTAATTACCTGTGTTTTAGAGTTGTTGGCATAGCTTTCCTCTTCCTTGCCTCCTTTCATATGGAATATCTGCTCCATTTTCATCTTATCTTCTCCCATCTTCATCTCCATCTCCATCTCCATCTCTATTGATTGTCACAAAAATCACTTGCTAGTTTTGTGTCCTCTCTTGCATCAGTGTTGGGTATTGTATATTCAACACTACCGTATTAGCTGCCAACAAGGGCATCTTTTATTCTTTCTCTTTTTTGGGAGTAGGGCATCTTTGATATGTCCATATTATAATTATTTGTGATGTAGATCATTTGTAAAATATATGTTTGTTGTGGACTATTTATAATATACTCAATTTGGTAATGTATCTTATTGTTGTTTATTTTATGCTTATTTCATGTGGATAATTATTTACATTTAACCCCTTCAATTAATTAGTCGTTTGTAAGAGCCGCATCTCTCCCCTACGCAAGAAAAAAGAAACCTAGCAACTTTTCTCCCCCTTCTTTGATCTCTTGCTTCTGTCGGTGACGGCCGTGGTTCCGTCTCGGTTGTTATCGGCGGAGGCCATCCTTTACGCTTTCTCCATTCTTTAAGGGGTTCTATTTCGTTGGTCATGGCTACTCGGCTTTTCGTTCGTTCGTCACATGCCCTTTTTCTCCTCTCCAGTTTCGGTTTTTTAGTCTCTTCGTTGCGCCGTATTTCGCGGTTTAGGCCGGAGAGTCCGTTGAGGCAGCCTCGGATTTGTACTATGAGTGTGGAAGGGGCGTTGTGGAAGAAGAGTCGAAGTGTTATGTGAGAGTCTTAGTTTCTCCGACGTTGTTTCTTCGATACCAGTGATCAAAGTCAGATGGAGAAATATCGAGACGGGGCCACTTTAAATCTCTTGGTTGGTGAGCCATGGCAACATGTTTTGGAGAGTTGGTGTCTCTTGATGACAGAGCAGTGAACGAGGAAGATAAAAGGTAGGTTTAGGAGGAATTATAAATTGGAGCTTGTCTAGCGTGCATTGAACAAGTCAGCTTGGGAAGATCATACGATACGTATCTCTTTTCACTTGATGTTAATATATCACTGAAAATATACGGACATGAACAAACTGAAGCAAACAGGCATTCAATAGATGAAACATTTTATTAAGACCTTAACTAGCTTGTCCTACACCAATGGTCATGGCTTCACCTAGGACATGTCCACACCCTTCAGGCTTTAATTGAACCTTACAAGACAGGAAATATAACTCATTTTCAAAATGTAATGCCATAACTTGCTTTAAATCTAATTGGAAATTATGTAATTGCCCCATGACTGACCTTAAGGGGGAAGAGAAACAAAACATGCAGGTGCTATACAAGTCCTATATTATGTCTGCCCAAAGAGCTTCATGCCGGTGTACAATTTAAACTTGCACCAACGGGCCTTCAGTTTATGTCTACAAAGTCATCATGCTCACAATTCTCTCTTACCACTTCTTTCCCTTTTTCTTTCTTTTGCTGGCACTGCTCTTGGATCCGCTGGAGGCCTTGGGAGATGGGTTATCAGTTGAGGCATCACCGCTGAAATTATCAAACATGCCTGATTGCACTGCATTCTGCAACCACTCTAAGAACTCTTCCTCAGTCATGGTTTCTTCAACTTCAGATGCCGGCATACTACGCCCACCGCCTCTTGGGACAGATGATCTCTTTTCTTTTCCCATGCTGCTCTTGGAGGTTACTACACTTGTATTTACATGAAAGCTTGGCTTGTGAGTATTCGCCGGGCATCTCATTCCCTGCACCCAAACTCCACCATTGTCAGTTTGCAGAATGTAAATTATGGTGAAAATAAGAAATGGATTTGTGTTTGTTTCATTGGTACAACTTGAATTCACTCTAAAATCTTCCAATTAAGTATCCTGAATCAGTTTGAATAGATGATACAGAATATTGGTCTACCTGACAAATATACCACTCAGTAGCATCATAGATCCTGCTATCTGCGCATACATATGCAGACGGAGCATCCACCTGCACGAATGATATAATACATGAATCATACCTATCAAATTCAGAAGTCCCGGTAGGATTCGAAGATGAAGCCCCAACCAGCCAACTGTCCTTGATTCAATTTTGTCTTCTATTTACCTTTTGCATTAATCCAAACAGCAAGGGTTGGGAAGACTGCTCAACCCATCCATCCCCATCCTTGGCTTGGTGAAAATCTTTGCAATCCTTCAAAAGGAAGAAAATTCATTGAGGAACCACATAAGCATAAGGCACAATGAACTCTAGTTTTCAGCACCATGATTATACAAAGATGGAGAATAATTGGATCCATGAAGACGTGCTTTGTGACAATACCAAAGAAAAGAAAGGAAAGGAACAACAAACCTGGCACCATCTTGCTTGAGATTTGGTTTTCTTGGTGTGTATCCAGACATGAAAGTCACCACACTTTTTGCAGGCTATTCTCCTTGAATCTCCAACAGGATCCTCATTGTCTCCCTCTGGACGTGTAAACCCGGAGCCAAAGAAACCATGTCCTCCATTCTGGCAACAAAACTCTTCACATGTAAGTGAGATGGATTGATAGTATTGCAAATTTGGAACCAAAAGATTTACTAACAGTTTAGCAGATACATTCAAACCTTTTGAGAAGCGCCCTGGAACCGACGGAAATAGTTTAGCAGCTCTTCCCTCCTTAATTCATCGTCATATTCTTTTCTTTTTAAAGAATCAAGTAATATCTTAAATGGCAAAAGGAAAAGGACACAGAAAGATGAAATCATAAGTTTAGGGGCAGAATGAAATTTAAATTGAGCGTACAATATCTTTCATGAGAAAAATATGGAACCAAAAGATTTACCTCATAAGCATTCTGAAGCTTTTTAAAAGCTTCTGCAGCCTTCTCGTTACCCATATTTTTATCAGGATGGACCAACATTGCCTAGTAAACCAATTCAAAACAATATTTTTTTTTTACTAAGGAGAGATGACACATGTGACTATATTTGCCAATTACTCGAAAGGCGAAGGAAACATCATTAGATTCACATAAGGAAAGCTGAAATCACCACTGAAGCCAAGTGACAAATATCATGGGTTTGAAAGTAAGCAAATACTGGGAAACTATCTTTTGCACATTCACCAAGCATAAAGCAGCTCTTACCTTTTTCCTATACTCCCGCTTGATTAAAGAAGCATCTATATCCTCATATCGAGTCAAGCCCAATGCTGAATAGTGATCGCTACAGTTCAACAACCTAATGACTTCATCGTCAGACGTTATTTCAGAATCAGTACCACTGGTTGAAGGTACCCCGGGCCCACGATCTGCTGATGACCCTGGTCTAGTTTCAGAAAATGAAGCATAAACTGGATCACCATTGGGCATGCCTGATCGGCCATGCATTCCAGCAGTTTGTTCAGGTGTTCCACCAGGCCTTCTTTGCTGACTGATGTTATTCTTTAAGAAGTATATCAGAGCATCACTTGAGATGAAAGATAAGTTCAAACCTAAAATCACACCAAGCCATCCCACATATGCCCAAGCACAGTATACTGAATAGATAGTGGTAATTAACAGTGCTAAGCGTTCATGTTTCACCATGAATGATAATCCTGAATTTCAGAGAAGATTAACAAACAGCAAATTTGACATGAGAGAATGCCTAACTAAAGAGATTATCCACATTAAGGGAAAAAACACAAAGATCACCTCCAAGGAGTATGATGAGAGATGTTGTCCAAAAGCTTCCATACAACCACAAAATAATTATTCCGGATATGGCAAGCACCAAAACTCCGATGATGAAGCCAATGAAAAGTCCCACAAACACAGCTACAGCCTGAATTGAGGGAAAAAATCAGCAGCTACGGAAATAACTGAAAATAGGTTCCATGGGACAATGGCTTCCAGCTAGAATGTATGAAAAAAATACAAACTAGAGAGGGATAATTGGGCTCACCAAGATCATTAGAAACTTGAATATACCGACCATAGCAATTATTGAGAGCACGCCGCACCATACAACTGAAAAAAAGGATGTCGTACCCATGCGTAGAAATGAATCAATTCCCCTAAGAGTACAATCCAGCCACACCATTGATAGGAGAAGAATTATATTCCCTAAATGAAAGAGCCATTTCAAAACAACTGGGTATGCTTGCTCAAACTTCACTCTCAAATAGTCCTGAGCATTCATAATGCCGGTTGTTAATAAGATAAAGTATGGTCTCTGTTTCTCCAGCCACACACTAGCTCTTCCCACTAAAGATATAGTTGACATTCTCAATCTTTGAACTGCTACATTATCTGACAGGTATGCACTTTCCATCATATTTTTCAAATGTAAACCTTTCAGAGAGGACCGTAAATTGCGTCTTCTATGCTTTGGACCGGGATAACTCCTCGGCAATGTCCCATTTTCTTTTCTTGCACCAGAAGCATCTATTGAAGATACATTTTCAACACACTCCCCAGAATTACTTCCAGAGCATACAGATTGCTCCAGACCCTGCATGGCATCCACTCCTTGCTTCTCTTTGCTCACAAATTTCCCAGATCTCTGCTTTGTATTACTCTCATCTCCTGCATGGTTTCTTTTACTCTCGCTAAATTTTGGATTAGCATCTTGGGGTTCTTCTCTAGGTCTCATCGTGTTTGCTTTTCCCTGCTCCTTTATATCAGGAACAACAGACCCTGAATCAGATCCCTTCTGTTTTTGTTTCGATGAATGGTGATCAAGCCCATTCTTCTGTTGATTACCCTTCCGAGCCATTGAACAATGTAGCTTAAGCTACCATTCAAAGAGCAAGTCAATTTATCTCTTCAAAAAAGGCATGATATGCATCCCATCACTCAGTTTAAATATTACACCTAGAACCCATAAAAAGTTATTAGTAAGTCTTTATGTTGTGGGCATATGATCACAAGACCAAGCAGCAACCAAAGAAAATCAACAAAAAATGATGAGTTCAATTAACAAAATGAAACATGCCAAAATAAAATGAATAAAGGACAATATACACCAGCAACCCTTTACATATTCCCATGATAGAATAACCTTCCTTTTACGAACTTAGTGTAGGTACCGAGAAAATAATGCATATTGAAATGACAACGCATTTTTACCAACATAATCAAAGAGAGTTTCAGTTCCTAGGTTGCTTACTCACACAAACCCCCTCTCTCTCTATCTCCCCATTTTTATCGTGTTGTGAGCAACCATAGGATGGGGGTGGAAGAGATGAGAATGCCAAGTTGGATGATGATAACATAACACTAGGAGGATACGATTATGAATGATGCTATTAGAGGAATTAGGGTAGCTTCAATTGGCAAGAAGATAAGAGAGTATTGTTCAAGATGATCCGGACACGTATAACGAAGGGAAGTTAGTGATCCTGGAAGAAAAAGGGAGAGAACTCAAGAGCGGAGACAGGATGGAACTGTGGGGAGGAAAATACAAGCCAGATATTTCAATGACTTTTGTTAGAGGATTCATGTAGCCAACCCCAACTATGTTTAGGAAATGGCTTAATAGTTGTTGTTGATGTGAGAAGCCAATAGCAAAATCCAGATGAAGAACACCTAGTTGTTCTTATCAGGTTGGACATATGTATAAAGCAGATTTCAAAATTACGGGTTACCAGAATCAAACAAGAGAGATCAATGCAAGTTCCAAGAGAAAGTACAGATGTTAAAATATTTATTATTGATAATTTGGGATATCTAATGAGAGACATAATGATATAGTTTACCTAGAAAATTCAAAAAGGAAATAAAGTGGATCTAAATGGAAAAAATAAAGTATTTTCATTGTCTTTTTTCTTTAATATAAGTACTTTGCTGGGGGGAAAGTGCTCCAATGGGGGGTAGAAAAATATTTATAAGTCAAATGATAGTATGATACACTCGGTAAAATGGAACTTCAATGAAAGGTACTAGTCACACAACATCTAAGGAAAAATGGATATGGATGCTCAGTGCTGATGATTTAGATTACTTCGACAGAACAGAAAATGCCAAAATTAAGAAAGAAGAATAATACAACATTAAAACTCCAGACGAACATACATTATGAAGCAGAGATAAACTATCTAGAGAACATATACCAGTAATTGCACCTACAATGAGGTGATATGGCTCCCCAGAAACAGTGGACTTATAGAATAAAAATTCCATCATAGCCTAAAACTAATGGGTAATGGCATACATAAAATGGTGTAAAAATCAATGAAATATGACAATCAATAATGTTATTAGTGACTTTGTAGAGCCATAGTTAGCCAAGTTTACGATATTTCTCATAATTGATGTTCTGCATTAGCGGGAGTTTGATGGTATCATATATAACAATTAACAAGTTTCTGTTTGTTTTGTAACCATAAATTGCTGACATCATTTGAAAATAGATTGACTCGTCATTTAGTACCAAAAATATGCATGGTATTTGACATTTTTCAAACATAATCAGGGAAGAAATGACAAGCCCGAACGAAGGGCCACATAAAGAACTACCCGTGACGGAAAATGTTGTAGTTGTATATCATCTATGATGTGACTAGAGTGATGTGAAGAGGATTATCCATGGAAATTACCAAGATAAAGTGGCATCACAGGAAAAAAAATGGTATACATACTCATCCCCATAACAAAACTAAATCCCCAAATAAGAAACGGTATTGGAAATGCCATATCATCTGCAGAATTAGTAAGGCCACCTAAACTAGGTATGCAAGTCAAGCTTTATACTTTTGAACCAATAACAACCAAAAAAAGTCTTTACAGTCCATTCCTGCAGCAAACTTCTCACAAAGTAAAGTGAAATCCCAAATGAGAATACCTTATTTACCAGACACCTACAGTAAGTAATTAAGCAAAGCACTGCAATATTTAACCCAATAACCCCTCCCAAATACCAAACTAAGAGAGAAAATGGAAACTTCACTGTCCATCTCCAAACAAATTCCATACAAAATCAAAACCCCCAAATTTAGAGAGCATCATTTTCTGGGTACCTCTGCGTTTCATCCAATGACATCACAAAAGGAAGCAAGAGTACAAGCAAATTGAATAAACCCATGTGAACAAACCCTTAAGAACCCAACTATTAAAATATCAAAATCCCCGAGTTGCCCACAATCTGCGAGTTGGGGGTACCATTGTGGAAAAATAAGATAAACATCCAAAATTAGAATAATCGAAATCGAGCATAAGCAGGAGATGAGAAAGACCCAGATTGCAAAACCTCGAAAGGACCAATAACCCAACAATAAAGAGAGCGAAGAGCCTCGAGGGACAAACCTTGAGCTCAAGCAAGTGCAGGGGACTGGGGGCGCGCGCGAGAGAGAGATGAGAGGCAAAGGAAAGCCCTAAGAGAAGAAGTGGGTATGGGTATGGAAGCAGTAAAAGCCCTAGAGAGATAGAGGGTCGGAGACGATCGGGTTGGTTTTATCTGATTCTGGATGCAATTGGGGAAGAGGGTTGGTTCTGCAGATGGGATTGATCCAGCTGTGCCTATGTGTCCCAATTGACACTGCCTAAGCGAAACCGAAGCCAAAGGAGGGAGAGGAGAGAGATGGTCAAACACATTCAATGTGGTATGTTTGGCTGACATGGGTCTCTTTTCCGGAGTAGAGATATGTCTGACCTAGTGGATTACAAATGTTTCAGCAGTTTTTATTTCCGAGTTAAGACCTTAAACTATTAGACGGAATAAACTGCCCCAAGTTTAAAAATATCAAATCAGATATTTTAAATTTTACATATATTTATGAATTGGTTTCGAATTATTTACCTGACTCTAAATCGACCAAGATCATATACATATCTTACATATCTTTAAGAATTGAAAAGTTATGATCTAAAAAAAAAAAATTTGAAAAGTATAAAAAAAGTGACTAAATCTTAATACTTTAGGATAGGTTTTTATATTTAATTATTTTATATAAGTATAACATCACTTTTTAAATCGATTGTTCCTAAGTATTCGGTAAGCCCAATGATATATAATGTCACATAACGAGACGGTACCCAAAATGAAATTTAATGTTGTTGGTATCCTAATAAAAACGTGATGCTTAAGAGCATATCCAGTCGTAGGCGGTTCAATGACGGATCAGTGTTGACGGAGACGAAACATCGGCGGATAGCTGGCGGATCGGTGCTAGATAGGGGCTGGCTG
>JAYMTN010002233.1:0-11380 GCA_036897425.1 Erodium trifolium | reverse complement strand
AAGATGGAGCACACAGATTATTCTTAACAATGTATGAGGTAATTGTATATGCTTCTACATTTAATGTGCTAACTGGTGAGCTGCTTAATACATATTTTAGATATTTAGTGGAATCAAATGTTTTCGGTGTTGCTCACATAACTTCTGTCTCATTATACAGACGTAAAAGTCGTTCTATTTCTCCAAGGCGACGTAAAAGCCGTTCTCCAACACCAAAGCGCCGTTCTCATACTCCAAGGCGTTACAAGAGGCAAAGAACCAGAAGCCCATCATTGTCTCCTGTTCATAAACCTTCTAGCCCAAGTCTTGGGTCGATAGAGCGCAAAAATGATATTGAAAAGTTGAAAAAAGAAGAAGAGAAGAAAAGGTATCAATTACACTAAACATGCATTTGAATAATCACCTATAGTCAAATTCGTGTTTCAAGTGTACTTAGTTTCTGATTTTGGGATTTGTTTCGAGATGCCATGGCCCATGTTTGAATTGAAAAAGAATTGATTCTAATTCTAGTTTGGCTATTCTGCCAATCTTAACTTTCTTCGTAGACATTCTTTAACTCCAATCACTAATTAATTTTTCACATTTTACCGTTTACCTTGAACCCTTGATCTCATTAAGCAAGTGCATGGAAAAGATAGATATTAAATCAAATTTACTCTACTACATCACATCCATTCCATATTTGAGTGCTTATTTGGCGGAGAAGACTTTGGCCACATAGCTTAGAAAGTTGAGATTACATCTTGCTAGAGTTGAGGTTATTCAGTAATTAGTTTTAAAACTGCAGCAGGTTACTTTGACATTCTTCTCCACAGGGTTTTCTGAAGGAAGATACACTGCTATATTTCAACTTGTTTTATTTGATGATCAAATTGGGTGCTTGCTTCATTTATCTACTGTTCACCGGTTATGAAACTCATTTGTTTGGTTCAGGATACAGTTAGAGGTATGCCTTGAGATCATGAGCTTAAGTATATAATTGTGTCGCCATGAAGGTTAGTTTGCCCTGTACTGTAATTAGATGAAAAAAATGGAGGAAAAAAACAAAAAAAAAATCATGATGCTGTGAAGTTGTTTTGTTTGTGTTTACAGACTGAAATCTGAGACTTTGAGATTAACTTTATTTTATCTCCTTGACTCGCAGGCGTCAACAGGAAGCCGAACTGAAACTGCTTGAAGAAGAGACTGCTAAGAGAGTAGAAGCAATAATTCAGAGGAAAGTAGAAGAGAGCTTAAACTGTGAAGAAATCAAGCTGAAGATACAGAAGCGCTTGGAGGAAGGGAGGAGAAGACTTCACGATGAAGTTGAAGCTCAACTCGAGAAAGAAAGAGAAGCTGCTCTTATTGAATCCAGAGAGGAGGAGGTAAATACTTCAGATGATGAATATATTGTGCATCTTTCAGTTCACGTACCTTAAATTCTGTTTGGTTTATAGGAAAGAGCAAGAAAGAAAAAGGAAGAGCTAGAAAAGATGCTTGAAGAGAACCAGAGGAGGGTGGAAGAAGTGCAACAAAGGGAAGCTCTGGAGCAGCAGCAAAGAGAAGAAGAAAGGTATAGAGAACTCGAAGAGATTCAAAGGCAAAAAGAAGAAGCTTTAAGAAGGAAAAGGCAGCAAGAGGAAGAAGAACAGTCCAATCAGATGAAGCTATTGGGGAAGAACAAATCAAGACCAAAACTGTCCTTCGCTTTTGGATCAAAATGAATTTACATCCAAAACCCAGTTCGGGTTCTCACTCTATGTATCTTGTTCAGTTTCAGACTATATATTTCTTGTAACCGAAACAGAAGATAGAATGAATCTTTTCAGCATTGCCATGAATCTGTACAGTATCTTGTGTTCAAATTTATATACAGTTGCTGATCGAGTTTTTGTCTGTAAGAAATAGCAGACTTGATGTCTGTTTCATGATGACCGGTCTGGGAAAACTTTCTCCAAGAACTTGACGAAACGATGAGCATAAATCTTTGGTTCAACAACTGAGATCAAAAGAGGGTCGTTTTGCAGTGACTTGCAAGCATGCTCAACCTTCTTCTTCACATTGTATTGCTGCAAAATATCGATTATGCCCATGTATAGAACAGCATCATAGACCTCGAAGAGTTCGATTTCAGCTGACTCAACACTGTCCTGCTGAATCTTGTGGTTGGCCTGAGCCGGCATGTTCACTCCCAACTGCACCGGTAACCTGTAAATCACTTACCGGTTCAGCAGACAACCTTAAAGATCACAAGTAGAATAGTACAATGAGAGTAGCTAACCTCGCAGTACCGGGAAGTAAGAGATCAACTTCCTTTTCACCAACAGAGGAAGCTCTAAGCGTATTACCTCTAATGTGAGGGCCCGGAGTTCTTCTTACAGAGCTAGGCTCGTGAGTTACTAGGACGAGGCCTTTCGGAGGAATTGCAAGCTCTCCTTGTGAAGTTGCATCTAACGAAAGACGAGCGTTCTCAACATCAAGTGTTAATTGCAAATAATTATTGTCTTTTGCACATAATCTATTCTCAATTTTGAACTTCTACATCCAGCTACCTAAACTTTCAAAAAATTACACCTGACTCTTTTTTTGTCAGAAAAATGACGAAAATACCCTTGACTCTGATTTCAAAAAAATACTTCATAACTACCAAAAACGTTTTGATTAAATGTAGAAAACGGATGAGTAGGTGTAAAAAGACTCAATAAAGATAAAACTATTAAAAAGGCAAAAAAATGGCATATTTTGAGATTAGGGTCAAGGGCCTTTTCATCATTTTTTCGACAAGAAAGAGCTCCGTGTAATTTTTTGCAAGTTTGAAGTTTGGGATAGTAATACACAAAATACGTATAATACGCAGTAGCTATCTACAATCCGAAAAGATAAATTACCTTCGCTGCCCGAGAAACTCTCGTGATTGCTCATGGAATCAGAAGATTCTAGAAGGATCTTCAAATGCTCGGGAGCTCTAAAATGTAACCCCAACAGAAGGCTGTAATCGATTATCTGCTGAGACTCTAAGAACTCGCAGTCTTGGGAAATTTGACTGCAAAAAGATGATCAAGATCAAGATTTTTCCAACAAGAAAAGCCCGAAAATATTGGATTCAAACACAAACTTACTCGACAAGTGATTGTCGCAACAATCTATCCATGTGAAACTCATAATCAAGATCAAGATCCTTCAAAGTGGTATTCTCCTGACTTTTCTCTTTATTGGTAAATCGCCCAACTGTTGACCCCTTAAGGTCATAACGGCGGTGGATCCGCAATTCCGTGCAAAACATATTCCCCATTACCACAAATCGTACCTTAAATCAAACAATAAATCAAATACCTTAAAACAAAAACTAGGATCACGTGAATTCAAACCAAATACCTTTTTTCCACCTCTCAATGTGATCCTATGGAGCCCGAAAAATTTGGTAATGAGAGTGTTTTCATGCTCTTTTACGTGGTTGAAATAGTTGGGAAGCATCTTGAGAAGAACCTATCAAGCAAAATAAAATAACATATATATTATTAGAATAACTGATCAGATAGTTTAGTACAAGTTACAACGTATTGTATCGGTTCCAACCTTGAGTTCCGATCTTTTCACTGTCTTGATCACGAATTTTTCATCGTGAGACAGATAGAAGATGCTGCCACTTTTCCCCGGCGAAGAAATCTCCTTCAAACCATCGTCTCCACAAATGGACATCATATACTCCGCCGCATCTAGCTTGAACATCTCCCTCAGATTTCTGAATACACGACCCATTAACATACACATATATTTAAGGAGTAATTACTGAAAACTACCTTCATGAATTGCCCACGAACGGAAAACTACCTTTGAAAAAATATGAACTAAAATTATTATTTTACCCCTGGTCCTTTTGAAGATAACAATTTAGTTGCAAGTAATCAAATAATAATAATTTTAGAAATTAAAATGATGATGGATAACTAAAATGAAGATTTATTTTTCATTTCAAGGACAACTCTGTCATTTTGAATAAAATAAACACTGAAAAGACAGTTTTTTCATTTCAAGGGTAGTTTTGTCATTTTGAAAAAAGTAAAACATTCCATCTATTTTAATGGAATTTTACCCATAAGTGTTTCAAGCAAAGGGTAGTTTAAAATTCATAATTTTTTCCATAGGGTAGGCTTATGGAATTCCCCCGATATTTAAATACAAATTACAAGAACACGTGTCGAAAAACAAATAGGTACCTGAAGACCATAGGGCAATAATCCTTCCAGAAGAAATCGATCGAATAGTGTGGAGGGGTAAATTGGGAACCCTTCCTCGGAAAATACATTCTAATTCTCGCTCGACATCCAAAATCCGAAGCTCTAACATCACGTACTGGTACTGGAGTGATCTTGCCTACAGTGTACCTGTGGACTTCAAATAAAGTTCTTCCTAAGTTTAACAAAGCATAATCAATATTAAAACAATATTTAGAAATTAGAACGTTAAATCGATGGTTAATAACTGATTTACCTGATACCAAGCTGCAAATCGAGCATCAAGTGATAACTCCGATGGCTATCGAATAAGTTCACGTTCACACAAGATTTTTTCTTCACTTTCTTGGCATGAAATTTATTGCGATGCTTGAATCTTTGTGATCGCTTTGTGCAAATCCGAGCTCTCTCTTTGACCAAAACGCCCTGCATGTATTCCCTCTCATAAACCACAGAACTGTTTTGACCAATGTCGGAGGGACACTTTTGACCAATGTCCGAGGGACAAGACACGTCATCACATGAAAGATCTTCAAAACGATTACTAAACAATTTCGGGTTTGATTTTTGGCTCAAACTTCTCATAATTCCACCAACAGAAATACTACGTTTGAGGTTCGATTTCGGGCTCTTGGACTCATTCGAATTTATCGACTCATCATCGTATCCAAGTGAGTCACGCCATTTCTTTAGAGGCAAATCTCTACTCCCAGCAGGATAAAACGTTCCTTTCCCGTCCTTCACATCCTTAGACCACATCCCAAAATAAAAACCTCCATCGGCAAACCTATGAATCCCTAACCCGTGCCTAAGCCCATTCAACCAAAGCCCGTCAAAAAGATCACCATTGATCCATTTCATAACTCCTCTATTACTCATTTTACCGCCCTTCCAATTTCCTATATATGTATTCCCGTTACTCCAAGAGTATCTACCGTTACCTTCGTGTACTCCCTCCTTCCACGAGCCTTCATAGATATCTAAATTAGAGTACTCCTTGCGCCCGAGCCCGTGTGGAATGTTCATCCTCCAAGCCCCTTTATAAATGGATCCATCGGGCCAGGTGAAGATGCCAAAACCTTGAAGATAACCTCCAGAGAAATCCCCTTCGTATCTTGCTCCTGATGGATATGATATGTGTCCTTTTCCCGTTATTTTCCCTTCTTCCCAGTCACCGTCATAGATTGTTCCGTCCGACCATGTGTATTTTCCCTTCCCATGAGGCGATGTTCCTTTGAAATCCCCAATGTAAATGTCTCCATTCATAAAAGCCTGGGCATTGAGCCTGGAAATATGAAATACACAACTAAGGGTAAAATGATTTAGCTGACAACTAGTAAATGAAAAGAAAAAGAAGAGGTTTTGAACAGTGAATTTGACCTTTCGGAGTGGAACAAATCTTCGAGTTTCATTTCCTAGTCCTTGCTTTTAACTCTGAGTGAGTCTCTCATGCATTACAATAAGAACTCTCCTAGCTTAAAACCAATGAGCTGCATAATTACACATCAATCACAGACCAGAGAATTAAACAGCATTGTTTCATCTAATTAGATTAGGTTTTCTTGGATTTACTATTTGGCAAATCAGATACCTTACTTGATCCAGTCTATGTACCGTCATTAGTTCAGTTAGCACCCACAAATGACAAACCCATTTGAGAACCTCCACCTCCAACGTAAAAACCCATTTTCACAAGGACTCATTATAAACTAATAGTCCCCCAAATCCATTGTCATATAAAAGGAGGATTAGAGCATCGACAGAGGGGGAAAACACCACGGCCTTAGTCTCCTTCTCTACAGGTAATTAACAGAATTAACAGACAAAGGAGGCTGACACTGAAGACTGCCCATTGTCGGCTGCCCAAGCCTCGGTGATGCTCTTAACAGAATTAACAGACAAATGAGACTTGAGACTTGAAATTGAAGACTTGAAATTAAAGGCTCCACTACTGATGCTCTTAGATATGGAACCTAGACACAAATCACTAGAAAGCTTGAGTCTTTCAACAATCTACAACTGTCCCTTTACCAATCAGCACAAATCCTAAAGACCCTTTTCAATTTTCAACAAAAAGAGCACACAAATCAAGCAGATGCAATCAAATACCCAAAACCCATTACCCATTACCCATTTCTCATTACCCATTTCTCCTCCTGTATCACCCTAAAAATAAGAACTTTACAGAGTCAACCGAGACAATCCAATACAGTGATCAAACCCAGAACAACAAATTGCATACAAAACTGAAATAAAATCAGAAAAATGAACCCATATGTACACACACACCTCTTGATAATGGGTCTGTGAAATCTGAGCTGAAACCCTAAGATTTGAGGAATCAAAGGTAATAGGTAGAGACAAGAGAACAAGGTATGTCTTTTTTCCAGGTTTGAAGCCGACCAGAGCTACCACCACCACCACAGAGAGAGCACGAAACAGATGGTCTACTTCAGCAGACACTTCACTTCTCTCTCTAGAAAAGATAAAGTTTCAACCTTTATTTGATGTTTTTAATTTGCCCATGCAAGGGAATGGAGAGATGATCCTATTTCCACTCCACCTGATTTTCAGACATTGACAATGAGTAGGATCATCGATTGTTAGGAATTCTGCCACGTCCCTTACTGGACCCCACCATTGTCTTTTTCTTGCAAGTAGGATTTTATGACATAAAAGGTAACTTTGAAAACATTCAGATTTCTACCAAATTCAATACCCACAAAAAGTCAAATGATTGGGCTTCCTACCAAATCTTCTAGAGCATTGAGGAATCGAAATCTAATATTTAAAGGGCAACTATAAAATCTAATACTTCTTGTCTGTACAAAACCTTTTTTTGTTTGTCCTAAGATGTTCAGACTTTTAGTTAGTTTTAACATGTATAAACTTTGCTCAATTTCTGCTTGTTGTCTAGGGAGCCTATATCAGGTTGTTTCTTTTGGACGGTTTCTTCATTAATATATTTTCTCGTTATGTTAAAAAAAAATATGATGTATTTTTTTGTAATTTATAATTATTTTTTAATTATAAAAAAAATACTTTGAACTTATTTTTATTATAATTCGTGTAAAAACTCGGATTTTATCCTTATAATCTCGATTAAGGAAAAAAAATCCATTTTTCATCATTCAATTAGGATTTTTTGGTTTTCTATTTCTCAATTTATTGTTTTAAGGATAAAATAATTGTTTTAATATAAAGTTATCAAAACACAACAAAAAGATAAACCGGAATATTCTTTATAATCATGAAAAAACCTGTAACAAAAAGTGAATATCTGAAAGAAGTTTAAGGCGAATATTCCATATCTAAACACTTAAAAGAATCTGAAAGTGTATCTTTATTTCTTCTCAAATTGCTCCACAATACCATTACATTCCTATGAAACAATATAGTTTTAAACAAATACCACCAAAATTACATTAACACAAACAAAAGAACCTCAATGCTTCCGTCCAGTTTTGTTGATCTGCATCCTGTTCACGGGGCCGCCAAGAGGAGGAAACTCATCTTTCTCAACAACAAAAGAACTCTTCCCAATGTTCTTCACATTCACAGAATCGCCCCCAAAACCGTCACTGCGAGGCTGCTGACGATTGAGCTGAACGGGCGACCTAGTCGAGGAAGAAGAAGAAGAAGGCGCAATAGGCCTCAGTCCCACGAGCTCGGGGTCAGTCCTGAAATTGTAAGGTATCTTGCTCTCATCCATCCTCCTAAAAGTTATGGACACCCTACAAAACAACCAAAAATGTAGAATCAACAAAGGAAGTTACAGAGGAGCTAAAACAGAGATTCACTTATGTATTTATTTGGTAACGCCAAGTAATCACCTCTTTGCTGGCACTCCCGGGACACAATGCTTCGCCACATCAGCCCCGTTACCATTCAGAATCAACACCGACCTGTAAAAACCAACGATGACAATCAAATTAACCATAACCCGGTAACATTAACACAATGAGGCAGGTGTGATGAAAATTAAAAACCATACCCAACAGGTAAGGGTATAGAGACCGGCCCTGAGAACTCCCCTGCGCTAACGACCTTGAGATTTGCCCCGAAGAGTATATTGCACTCTGCCAAGAACGAAACGGTGCAAAATGGCCGAAGAAAGTCATGGTGGTCAATGTGGGGAGGAATGCAATCCCCTTCGTCGTAAATGTTCACTATGCAACTGTTTGGGACACACGTAGGAGGCAAGACGTGCCACCTCACCAACCTCTTGATCATTTGCTTGAACACCGGAGGCAGAGGATCGACATCGTCCTCTCTAACGATTCCTGGCGGGTTCCCGTTCTTGTCCTGCAAGATTATAACAAGCAAATCATGGAAAAAAATGTCAAATTACATTTAGGGAAGGGTAAAAGATCGAGAAATCATTCAGGATCGGTAAATTACCACTGCATAATTGTAGCAGCACCCGAATTGTAGCGTGACACGCCCTTTACCACGCATCCATTTTCTAGGTTCTGAATAGGTCCGCTCTGTAAGACATTGAAACAGAAAAACCACGACATGTCACATATGGAACTTCTCTTAACAATTTTGAGCAAACACTTATGTATTCGACAAAGAACGAGGATAAGTAAAGACACCTCTAAGTTGCCCCTTTTGTCCCATTCTCTGTAAATCATAAACAGAATCAACAACCTTCTTCTGCTCCTCAGCATTGAAAACCTTAGTATGGAGCTCGAGGCCTTGAAGCACGTTGACGGGTTTTCCATTGATCCTCTCTATATGAACAAAGTCCTTTTTCCTTCCAACTTGAGCTAACCTGACCCGCTCTTGTTGCTCCTCGCTCTGCACCACAGAGGAGCTCCTATTGTGCATACCATCTGTTTCAGAACCCGGGTTTGGAGAAAAATGTGGCTTTGGTTTGCTGTTCACAGACATAGGGGTGGAGTACGGAGAATTGGGAGCTCTCCCAGATCCCCAAACACCGCTCTCTCGTGCACGAGAGCTTGTCGATAAAGATCGTGAAGTATTGTGGGTATGTGGTGATTGGTTTTGTGCTGAACCCTCCTCAATGCTATTACTCAACAGCCTCACTTCTCTAGCCCTTTCTACAATAGAAGAAAAAACATTGTATCACTAATGTAATCAAAACAAACATAAGATCCTTATAATTCTCAAACTGTTCTTCACACATGTCCAAAGTTTAGGATAAACCTTTTCATGTCAAAAGTTAGCTCTTATTATGAAACTAATTACCCATTGTTAGTTCATGTTTGGTCTCAACACAAAGAGGGTTATGTTAACAACAATTACTTAATTATGGCAAGTTACATCATCAATTTCAGCTATTTCAGCTCAAACAAACCCAATTCATCATCCACAATTTAGGGCAAAAAAAAGGTCGAGACTTTATAAAAATCGAAACCTTAAAACCCTAATATCGAAACTTACCAATTAAAGAAACCCAAATACTCCAAAACCCATTACCCAAAACCCCAAATCATGCACAAAAACGTGAGTACACAACTTTGTTGTGATAAAAATAGAACCTTTATGGTGTCTTTTGAAGAGAATCAGAACAGAGAGATAGGGTTCTTACTGGTTAGGAGAGCTTGGCAGTGTTGGCAAAAATCTCCGGACAAAACCTCCAACAGCTCCTCGCGTCCCATTGTTTTTAACATCGCCGTGAAGCCCTCTCCGGCGCCGGAATCCGGTAACTCCCCGCCGGCCATCTCGTAAATTTAGATGGAAAGATTGAATCTTTGGAGTGGTGAAGATAAAGGGTGTCTGAATTTTATGGATCTGAGTCTTGGATTGGGAAGATACGACGATGCTAGAAAGAAGGAGGATCTGGAGACAACCTCGGAGATCCGAGACGATGGTTTTGAGTTTAAGAAAGGCGGCGCAACAAGTTACCGCAAATCTAGTTTCCTGATATTTTTACGAGGACAAGGTCGAAACAGTAGTTACTGTTACTGTTACTGTTTAAGGTACCTATATATAGGCTGTAGGCTATAGTCACGTGTGATGTTTGGTGTCAGCAACTGTTGACTGCTGACTACGTATACTTTCCTTTTTAGTTGATAACAGATCTGCTGCTATACATACTATTATCGATTACAAACTTTATATATTAATAAAAAAAAAACTAAAAGTTATTTACTAATAAAAATAGAAAGTCCAAATTTTAAAATAATGATTAATATAAAATTTTGAATGTATTTTATTATTAAAATCACTCAAACAACATAGGTCCATATGATTTTCTGGTTTTTATTTAAAGAAATAATAAGAGTACATTATTCCTTAAAAATTTGTTTTGTTTAACTCGGGTTAAATAAGTGGAAAAAAATTTCAATTTGCCAAATAAATATCTTTTCACTCTCTTCCTACGTCTTAGCCCATTGTCGTTACGGATAATAGCTCTTTCTTTCTCTATATTTTTTTTACTTTTTCTTACTGTATTCACTATTTCTATATTACTTGTTATTATGTATAGGTTTGTTTTCCGCTCTGTCTCTTGATTTAAAATTGGTAGAATCGATTTTCACGTGATTGTTGTATGTGCTATTGATTTGTTTTTCGCTCTGCCTCCCGATTTAGAACTTGTAGAATCGATTTTCACGCGATTGTTGTATGTGCTATTGTGGTTTTGTTCTACGATGAGTTGGCTTACATCCTCGACAAGGTCGATACTAGAAGCGATAGATATGGCTTTTGAAGATCGTATGAAATCCCCAAAGAGAAGCGGGACGCCTTTGAGAAGGAACGTTCCCCCTCCCCCTAGGGATTGTCCTCGGCCAATCCTACTCCTCCAACATTCCATGGGTTACGCGCTGAGCAATTGTCGTATCCCTCCAACATGAGACTCATTGTAGGTCTAAGACGCACAGTTGACAACTCAGTCTAACTCGAGTATGAGGTCATCAAGATATTGTGATTATTCTCTATTCAAACGGGATCCACCGGCCATTTTATTTGGCCTAGAATACTAGACTTATTCAGATAATAATTTAACCCGCTTATATTTCACTTAATTTTGTATGAGCTAGATAGTTATCGATAAAATATTGCGCCAAAAAAGAGAGGGAGAAAGGTGATTTTGTCATTTTAAAATTTATGCAGGTCACATTGCTGAGATCGATGTACAAAGTTGGGAAAACGTCGTTTCCTAACAGTGCTTGACCTTTGATTTCGCGATCCCAACT
>JAYMTN010002232.1:0-11380 GCA_036897425.1 Erodium trifolium | reverse complement strand
GTTTTCCCGTCTCCCGTCGACCCGACCGACGTTTACTCGGGGCGATCTTTACAGAAACCCTCAAAGCCGGTCTCTGATGGTCGGGGTTGAGATCAGAACAAAAGGGAAGATGGATGGCGCCGAGGATACAAATCTGTTCCGCTTAGGGAAAAGGCACGAGACAGGCCGGGTGAGCTTTTGAAAAGAAGGGATACGTCGACTGCGGAGCTCCGGCAACATGTGGGAACAGATCTATTCCTCAGGCCGAGTGCGATTCATGGCTGAGAGACAAGTCCAAGGAATTTCAGACAGTCGTTGTCGGGACAAAGAACTTGACCGGGAACCTACGAACAAACAAAAACAAAGAAGAAAAAAACAGGGTAAAGCACCGCCATCCCCTAGCCGGAGTGTTGTCGACGCAGATCTGACCGGGAACCACCGGACCTGCCCGCCAAGGGTGCTAACCAAATCTGGAGGAGGCACAGATCGGGGACACCGGACAGAGGAGGAGGACGTTGCCGGAGCGGGGGGGAGCTCACCTAAGGCCGGCGGGGCAGGACCGGTGCCGATAGTGCAAAGGCAGCTCTGTGGGAGGTTGGAAACTGACAGTGGGAGGCACAAGACAGCATCATGCCGTAGATCTAAGCCCCACCGGCAACTGTTGTGGCCGAAGCCATAGTCGTCGCCGGTGACGGCGCCGAAAAAGGTAGAGGCGTGAAGAGTTAGGGTTTTATCGTAGAGAGAGAGACTCGGGAAAAGAAACTGTTTTTAGTTTCATTCACCAATTCAATTATCAAACTAAAATATCTATATTTCCCAAAATATAATTAAACATTCCAACCGTTACATAATACAGTAAAGTATTATAAATTATTCTCCAAATTAAGAACCATCTGTTTTATGGCGCACCTTTTTCCTAATCCAAAGACTTTTCGTTTTTGCCGGCGTCCTCTTCTTGCACCGTCTCGTCCACCTCTTGTTGCTCCATGTCGTTCAAGACTTCCTCTCTCATCTCCTTCGATGATTAGTCTTCGGATCCCCTATTGGAACTGTCAAGATAAGGGGTCACATGAGCTCTACTACCTCGTCGTCGCTTACGGTGGCTTTACCTTGGTCTTATGCTTTATCCCTCGCTCTACGAACCATCAATATTAGGGAGGACATGAACAACTCTGAGGACAAGAGAGGCTGGATTTTTTATCGTGGCCTGCAATGGAAGATGGTATTGTCTCCTCCGGAGTTCGGCAACAGACGGTGAAAAATCGATGGCGGCTTTGTTCTATCGTGGATTAGTTACAGGAGCCTTTGTTGATTCAAAAAACTAGACGAGGTCTACTATGCATCCTCGCCAATCTAATGAGTACCCCCCCCCCCCCCCCCCCTCCGGCCCCCCCGTCGAGAGACTAATGTGCACTTTAAGCAAAACCGGTCAATCTAAGTCAAGTTAGGAAAGATGCTAGATGGACAATCTCAAGGGGAATAATAATAGATCCCATACTTTATCACCGGGAATAGTCGGATACTTTTGCTATAAGATCAACGTCTTAAGCCTGTTTGAGACTGTGTCCAACCCTTTTTTCATGATTTCATAATATGAATTACTCTTATGTTAAAAAAAATAATAAAATATTATACAAAATTTTCTTCTTTTTGTTATGTGAATGATAGAGATATATTATTATTAAAACATAACACTACGTACCGAAATACTTAATTTGGAGTGACTCCTAAGATCCTGAATATATTATGGGACTCCACCATATGCAGATGTATAACGATAGGATCACAGTAAGTTGATCTACTTTGTATCACAATTAAGAAAAAAATCAAGTTAACACGAAAACAAACATAACATACTAGAAGACCTATGATATTAGGTTGTTTGTAGAACACGTTGGTGTATTTTTTGAAACTCGTAGTTGTCAAAGTGGGACACTTTGATAGTGCCATATAATTGTCTTAAGTCGCATGGACCATCTGGGATGTCACGCCAAGTAGAACTTGGTTTAGATGGGTGAAAAGAAAAACGGGCCAGGCTTCTTGAGGTTATGCCTTGTCGATGTTGTTAGTCGAACTAGAGTGTATTCGATTCCCCTGGTGCAACTCAAAGCCACCTCTAGTATTCGTTGTTAATCGGAGAACAACCTGCCAATAAAGCGACCAACAATAACTGTACAAACTCTACTCTATCGGCCCTAGATTGGGAGGCAGTAGAGCGAATAAACTCTGTAATATATAAAGAGATTCCAAGGAGAGGAAAACATATAAAACTGTAGATAAAAGTAGATATCATCGACTACAACTAGAGTTTATGAGGTGCTTTTTTCGTATGAACTCCTAGAGAGATTACAGTCTTCTCCCCTTCGAAGAAGGAAAGATATTGAAAACTTGATATAAAACACGAATACTGTTGGAAGTTATAAAGATATTGAAAACTTGATACAAATAGACTTATATTACGTGAAGAATATGGGTACATTATTGGTACATGATGAATGTGATTTTAAAAGCATAATATAGGTATACATCCTCAATATACTGATAAATCTTCCTTTGAAATATGTATAAATATACATTCTGAAATCATATAATCCCCTTCATATAAGAGGTAATAAAATGATTAGTCATGTATTATATATTAAACTGAAATACATTATTAAATTTGAAGTATAATGGAGATTTGGTAGGGCTAAAGCCATGAATCTATACCATTTAATACATACAATAACATCAGTGGGTTCTTTTTCCTTTTGTTTTCTTCTGCATATAATTATGAGATCTATACAAACAAAATCAATTAATTATTGTACTTTTAATAAATTGCCTTTTGGTCAACTATTCCACCCCAGCAGCAGCGTACACATTGACTTCAGATTCGGTGGTTCCACGCGCCGCAAGTAAGTGAGTGAGTGTCGATTTTAGACAGCTGTGGTGGGAAAGTGAAAGAGAGGGGGGGTGATATCTGGGTCCCCGAAACCCGATTGATTTATCTCCTCGAGGACAAAAATCAACCCTCTTCCTTTTCCCGCCTTGCCGCTCCTTCAATCTGACCTACTACTCACCTTCAATGGAGGTTCGATGCGATGATATGCGCCTGCTCCGCCCTTGACTTCATTTTGTTTTCGTCTCTTCATGGACACTCCCGACCGGAACCGGATCCCGGCTCCGGCCGTCTCTAAAATCGAGGTCCGCTCTTCTCTCTTCCTTCTTCATGTCTGTGATTTTGGGTTCCATTTTCTTGTTTCTTTTTCTCTGCTGGGTTAGGTTTTCTTCTTCTTCGCGGATTGGGTGTTTTTTTTTTCAGAGATTAATATTGGGTTTTGAAGATTACACTTGTGTGTACCCTTCGGTGTTTTGATTTTCGGAATGTGGGTTTCTGAATCAAGCGTTACAGTCTAGTGTGCATACTTATCTTCTCTCTCCTTTGATTATGTCATTTCCTTTTAAAGATGTAAGCTTTTCCTTACAGGACATCACTCTCCCTGTGAATTGGGTCTAGGGTTTTTGTTTTGGGTGTCTTAAATTTGGTTTAGTTTATATCGACCTTATCAATCATCGTCCAGTGTTTTTTTTCCTGGGTTATCCAATTCAATTTCCGACAACTCTTGTGTGTTTTGTTTGTCTACGCTAATTAATATTAGTATGTATGTATATCATCATTATCCACTTTTGTCTGTGTTTATCCCCTCACTAATTCGTGATTAAATCAGTGTGATTCAGTTTTTTTTGTTTACCCTCCAAAAAATGCTGCTTTTAATCAACTACATATCTTACTTGGACTGCCTATTCTTCTGTGTGGTTGTGAAATTGTTCCACTGCTTTCACTTGTATGTTAACAAGGACCTGTCTTTCACACTATTGCAGGACTCTCCGGTATTTAACTATATCAACAGTCTCTCTCCAATCCCAACCGTTAGATCCACTCACATTGCACAGTCATTCAACTCTCTCAGTTTTGCATACCCTCCATCTGTTTTCACTTCTCCCCATGTCAGTTCCCACAAGGAATCCAGGTTCCTCAAGAGGTAACTTACTGCGTAGAATTGGTTTGTTTAGCAATTCACGGTACTTGCATTGTTTCAATGTATTATTTTCTCTATTTTCAGGCATCGAAATCCTGATTCATCTAAACCTGAAGTTTCATCTGAAAAGGATGGTAATATACCTTCAAATGGAGGGGTTATTGACTCTTCTCAGATAAGCAATAGTAGAATTGATTCACAGGAAAATCTTGATCCTGAGGTTTCCGCTAGAGATGGCTTTGTTGAGCTACCCAGTGGAAATTCAAAATCTGCAATTGAGGTGACACAAACCTTAAAATATGATTGTGGTAGCCCCAACATCAACCCAACTACTGGTGTAGAAATCAGTGACGTGCCAGAATTTGCCGACGCATCAACCTCACTTGTTCAGAGTGCCCCTGAGAAACCTTCATGTAAAGGTGAAGGCAGTGAACAAGGGGTATGCCAAACTGAAGAAGAAAAGGAAGGGATGACATATGAATGGGAGAGTTTGATTTCTGATGCTTCTGATCTGTTAATTTTTAATTCCCCCGAGAACGCAGAGGCTTTTAAGGAGCTAATGCAGAGATCAGCGGACCGTGGGCGTAGATTTTGTACTTCTATTGTGTCACAATGTCAGCTACAAGACATGGCTGATGTGCAGACAACATTGTGTGTTAATCCAGATGGCTCTATTGAACAATATGGAGCAGATGGACCTTCTTCTCAACCGGGAGAAGCCATTGAAATCCAAACAAAGAGCAGCCTTGCTAATACTGCTCTGAAACATTACATGGGTAGCCAACCAAATGATGAAACAGATAATGAGGTAGGAACGTGCATAATGTTTTATTATAGTTCAAACAGACAAGTTGATGCTAGTCCTGAAGTTTATCATTTTTGCAGCATAATTTGCATGTGCAGAGGTTGATGTTTATCTTACAGCTGTCTCGTTCTCATATTATTCTTAGCATTTAGGCTAAACAGACATGCCTCTTCTTCAACCATATTTTGAGAAATTTATCAGTGACAGTGTCAATAAGAATATCAGTATATTCTCTTATTACCTGTTCATGTTAGTACTGTGCTGGGAAGCACGACCATCACTGTAATGAATTGTATGTAGTAGGACCTTGAAATCCATTTGCACGTGGACACTGGGCTTTCAGCTTTATATTTGTAATTGCACATGAAGTGAGACTTCTAACTTATTGGGGGGGGTGGGGGTGGGGGGGTGGCTATAACTAATGCATAATACAGTACATTTCTGCTTACTAGGGCTGGCCTAGTTGGTTAAGGCGATTGCTATCTTATATTAGATCCAATGTTCAAATTCTAGTGGGATAGGAGTAAGTGTGGGGATTAGGTTAGTGGTTAACCTTTATTTAACCTAGGTTAGAGGTAGATTTCCTGCTTGATATTGCCGATATAAAAACAGTATATTCCAGATGCAAAGTAACAATTTAGGCGTGCTCGTAATGTAACTTCTGAAAATACCTTTCAATAGTACAGATGTTTGTTTAGCATGTGCCAAAATTGTGATTTCATGTTTTTATTCTGCATATTTCAATACATCCAAAAAATCCTGGATGGTCTTAATGGAGCTCATAGTTTATCCTGTTTCCTCTTTGTAGCCTGTTTTCAATTTGCATCGAGGCATGCGAAGGCGGTGTCTTGACTTTGAGATGGCTAGTGCCAATAGGAAGAGTCTAGGTGGTGGACTGCTTTGCAAATCTTCTATATTATCACAATTTGATGAAAAGATTGCTTTAAGTGATCAATCAATTGCTAAGCCTGGTGGCGATTCTTTACGTTGCATCTTACCTGGAATTGGTTTGCATTTGAATGCTCTTGCAACAACTTCAAAGGACTACAAGAGCCTCAAGTGTGAAACTTCATCTTCTGGAAGACAAATAATAAGTTTGTCAGGCTCTGTTGCCTCTGATTCTCCTACTGCTCTTCAGGAACCTGCTCCTAAGTTGTTGTCATCATCTACTGCTGAAGGAGACAAAGATGCAGTTGAAGATGAACGTCAGTTTATGGAAGATGCTTCCAGGGTATCTTCGTTTCTACTTTCTGAAGAGTTCAATCAAAATAGCCCCCCAAAGAAGAGGTATGCATATTTAATAGCGTAGTCTTTATACAATTATTGCTGCTATTATATATTTCAGTATATTCCCATGTGTAGTTTTCTGTATTCGTTTTTGTGAAATGTGATTTGGATTGGATTTTGCAGGCAAAAGTTGGAACAAGAAACAGAAAGTGAGAGCAGCTGCAAGCGGTGCAACTGTAAGAAATCAAAATGTCTGAAACTGTAAGTTCTGGTCCTCTTTATAATTTTAAGCTTCAGCTATGTGCCTAGCTTCAAACCAATTTAGCTACGTAACTTGTCAACATCAAATCCATTTCCCAAATAATGTTCTGGTTGGCTTCAAAAATCTTGTAGCAAAACTCTTTGAGAACCTATGCCTGTGTTTTCTTCGATCACCCATCACTAAGCTGAACATTGTCGTGTCTTTTCTTAGTATAACTACAAATGCTAAAGGCTTCGAATACCAGACAACAGTAACACTTCTTGGGCACCTGTCCCCAACTTTTCTGGAGGAAAAGGAGATAACTGCTTGCTATTATAACAATTTGGTTATCGCTCGCTTCTTTATTTTTTGTTTCTTTTTGGTTGCCATTGACTCCTTCGGAACTTATGGCTGAACATGTCATTTTTTTAATTTCATGGCATGTAATGGCTCTGTTATTTGGATGTTCCTCTTTCTTGTTTGATATTTTCTATCCTTTAAGATCCTCCCTATGAAATAGTTTTCCATGTAGTGTTTCTTCCATTTGATGCACCAGGCTTCTGCAATCTTCTGTAGGCCATATAGTATTTTTAGGAAGTGTTGCAGATTTTAAATTATGTTTTGAAAATATAAACTTCAGAAGATTTATCTTTTGAATTGATTATACTGCTCTATTAGTAATACTGTAATAATAAACCAACTCACTCAGCACTTCAAGTAGGAATGGAGCGTGATATACTTGTTTTCAGTGGCCCTGATCGATCTAATATTGAAATAGCTTGACCAATATGTAAAAGTCACAGAAGTTCACACTTCATTCATTTGATGAATTTTGCAGTTGGTGCTCAATAACAACATTTAAGTAAACCTTTTTAAGCTTTAACCACCCATCCCCTTGACTTAGTATCTCAAGGTGCTGCTGTAGAAACTTCATTTGATATTTTTTTAATCATGTCGTGGATTAATGTGATTTCTATCCTTGAAAATATCCTTAAGTACCTACTATTTTTACAAAATAGAAAATAATAAATATTTTGCGAACTACTAGAGACCACATGGATCTGTTTATGTACTTAACTACGTAGCCAAATCTATACCAATTTTCAAGCTTCTTCTTTTAGAAGAATTATTGGTTCTCAAACTCTTGTAGGGAGTTCTTCAGTCCATTCTGAATTCATTACCATTTGTTAGTTCCAGTCTACACCATTTGCCTTGTATTTTGTATCCATTACATCATGATTTCAATAGATATAAAATACGATGACTAACTAGGTTTGTGATCTTATTGCCTTCTCATTCCTGAATTGCCATATCTATAACAGTTACTGTGAATGCTTTGCTGCTGGTGTATACTGCATAGAGCCTTGTTCCTGTCAGGATTGCTTCAACAAGCCGATTCATGAAGATACAGTTCTTGCAACCCGTAAACAGATAGAATCACGTAACCCACTGGCTTTTGCTCCTAAAGTAATTCGGAGCTCTGATACTAATCCTGAAATCGGGGTAAGAATACAAGTACTCCCCCTAGTTCATCTTAGATTGGTCTGGATGAGCTGCTAATTAGTGCACATCTGTTTTCACTTGCAGGATGAATCTAGTAAAACCCCAGCTTCAGCACGACATAAAAGAGGGTGCAATTGCAAGAAGTCAAGTTGCCTTAAAAAATACTGTGAATGCTTTCAGGTTTATCTCCTTGCCACAACCTATCTGCTTTTGTTGTACAATAATAATAAGTTCGCATAACGGACTGAAGAGTGATGTTTCTTTGAAGGGTGGTGTTGGATGCTCCATTAACTGTAGATGTGAAGGGTGCAAGAATACATTTGGCAGAAAGGATGGTGAGTATCTCAATTTTATTTAAAAAAATCTAATTCAAATTGGTACCATATCCATCAAAAATACCACTTTTATTTCCATCATTTACTTGTGATGATAAATACTGTACCTAAGTTTTTTTTCTTCTTTTTTGGTATCAAGGATCCACAATATTTGTTACAGAAGTTGAACAAGAAAAGGAACAGCCAGAAATTTCTGAAAAGAACAAGGAGGACAAAGCTATGCAGAAAATCGAAATTCAAAACAATGAAGGGCATAATTCAACCCCGGTGCATCTTTACAGGTATTAGTCGACATGTTGAATGCAAAATAGCTCTAATCTTGCATACACGTCTCTTGGCAGATCTTTGACAATGGTTTCCTGTTATGTTGGTGGCAGACCTTTGATTCAAATTCCATCATCGATACATTGCAAACAGCCAAGATGTTCTTCTGGATCAATCACCAGCAATAGATTTGGAAGGCCAAGTATTATTCGAACTCAACCCAAGTTTGAGAAGCATCCTCAAACAAATAGGGAAGAAGAAATGCCAGACATTCTCCAAGAAAAAGGTTCTCCTAAGAGTGGTGGTGTGAAGACAGGTTCTCCAAATAGCAAGAGGGTCTCCCCTCCTCACTGTAAGTTCGGATCTTCCTCTTCCTCTTCGCCCGGGAAGAGGAGTGGACGCAAGTTAATACTACAGTCCATACCATCATTTCCGTCTCTCAATCACTAGGAACACGTGTGGGCTTTCCGATGGAACACCTATTTAATCTTCATTGAAATGGAGTGCAAGTTTAATTTTCTCATTTGAGCATTATCAGATGTCTAGTACTCAGTCTCGATGTATGATAGGAATATATAATGTCCAAGTATCCTTGTATAATTAATAGCATGGCCATATTTTTTCTTCTTCCAGAAATGCATTCTTGTTCCTTTCCAAGTTCCAATCATCCATTGAGTATGACATTGTTAGGGCTCAATCCAGGTTAAGATATAATTTTGGGCTGCTGGGCCTGTTTTAGATTTTGAATGCCATTAGTTACTAGGAATGTGTATGTATATTCCCTACCTGCAAATTGCAATCATGAAGTTTGATGTGGGTCATATTATATGCAACAGCTATGAATATCTATACTAATCTTTTTGAGGACAGTAGTGAAGGTGAAGGCAAATCTTTGCCTTTGAAGATCGATGCATGTTACTTGTACAAATGAGTAGAGATCATCAGATCCATGAGAATCATTCTGTTGCATAAGGTGAATGAGAAAAGAAAAGAGGTAAGTAGTACTGAAGATGAGCACATGGAATGTGTATATATATGAAAGTATATGGATGCATGAGCCATCATCATATCATATGCATCTACAGCTTTTACTTTTCACTTCTTTTCTTGCAATATTATGTCAGTTCCATCTTATAAGCCTCAGAAGCTGTAATGCTCATTGCTCACTACTGTTCTTCACTCACATTTTCTTGTAGATATAATTAAATAAATGCCATGCTTCAATTCAATATAGAAACATAAAAGTAAAAGTAACTTGATAATTTTTTTTTACCACAATTGCCCTTTCTCTCTCTATTTTTGAGTCTATGGGTTTGTGTGACTAGCAGAATGATTTGCACAGAATAAATGTGAAGTCTCTCTCTGTAGAAACGAAAAGAAGTGGTGAGCATTATAATGGTCTTAGGTCTTAGCTGGCTTTTCCACTAAAAAACGAAATATACATTTGGATCTCACGCACCAATGACCAAACTAAGTCTTGATGTTGTGTGGTTGGTGTGCTCTGTGCTTTCATTGGATGTGTTCCTGTGACTAATGTTTTATCATATTCATTGTCTTGTCTCAACATGTTTTTTTTTCCTATGATTATCTAAAGTTGTGATCACCATAATTGGTGGACAAAAGTAATACAATTTTCCTAATTATAGAATGAGACAATTGCATTTTCGTCTTCTCTTTGTAACTCTCCCCATCACCAAAAGCGGTCGAGTCATGCGACCCTCTTTCGTGGTAATGTTGTATGGTCCGAGCAGAGTTAACTTGGCCTCCAGAGTTCGGACCATTCGAGCATATGCAGTTTTTTTTTATAAACCATATATTATTAGAAATCCCGTCTTCCAAGGAGGAAGATAAGGATAGAATGATACAATCCTGACGGGGATCAAACGAAGACCTTCTCAATAATAAAAACAATAACAACCATTAGAAACACAAAAAACAGACATTGTAGCAAAAGACCGCCTAATTGAGTCTGAGCACCTTTGCGTCTCACCACCCATAGCGCTAACCCTAGATCAAGTTCTAAAGGAATCCCACACAATTGCCTGGAGAAACACATGAATCCACAAATTGGCAATCCGGAAACAAATCTCCCGCCAAGCGCATGAAAAATGAGCCTGCTGCATCCTCAACACTTCATCTCTTTTTTACGCGACCTGACCGAGACGAGGAAGCTACCGATGCTTGAGGACCACGAAAAAGGTAAGCACCAAGATCAACTGGGGCTTGAACCTCAAAAGATCCCGATTTGAGAGAGTCGGGAACTATGGAACCCAAGAAAGCGTCCTCGTACACTATAGTTGGAATCGGAGAACTATCCGCAATGGGATTATACTCCGAGTCACTGCCATCTATTTCCAGTTTCTGAGGCTAAATCGTCTACTTGATCTTTCACTGATTCATCAAAACGAAGAGCTTTGTGACTTATAGCTTTGAGTAAATTCCAGCAATCTGATCTTGATTGTCGTTCTCTACTGATAGATCTTGGCTTGGCTTTGCTTCGTACGAATGACACACATACTTGGGGTTTGAACGCAGACGACGTCCTCTGTTGTTCGATTCCCTCAACTCTTGCGGCCCACACAACTTCTGAGCTGGGCTTTTTAAAGTTTCTGCAAAACTTATGCAGTGATGATCTCATATTTAGGATGTTAGGTTTTCGGGTTACGTATTTTAAAGATTGGGATGGGGCGTTGAGTTTTGATAGTGAGATTAAAATATTAATTTGACTATATTAAATTTAAATAGAGGTTTAAATATCAAAACTTACTCTCAAGTATTGGTCACGAACACTACACTACCCAACGTTTTAAAATGACAAATGTAGTACCTTAAGTATTGGTCACGCGATTTTGTTAGTAAAAATGGACGGAATATTCTACTCCGTTAGTCATATGACCTCAAATGTCATATAATGGATGGTAAAATGATGTTTTCCCCTTACTTATTTGACCTTTATACATTTTATAAGGAACATTACCATTGTACCCTCGTTATTGTTCCTTAT
>JAYMTN010002231.1:0-11381 GCA_036897425.1 Erodium trifolium | reverse complement strand
CTCTACCACACCACAGATCCACTCGGCGCTGGTTGTGGCCAATCCAACAAGGGAAACCCAGACCTCATCCAGTATGAAGAAGGCGCTGGAGCTTTCGATTCTGATTTCACCAGGTCACCAGTTGATGGATGAGGAGGAGGCTGAAGATCAACGGGCGAGGGCTCAACAGCCTTACCAGGACCAATGAAGAGACCCGGAGGTGGGAGAAGGCTCGAGGAGGGCCTATCCTCAAAGACCTGAGACGACCGGTGCTCGGATGCCTCGGGAAAGCACCACACGCAACACATGTTTTTATATTATTGTTTGGGTCGTATTACTTTCATATTAGTTTGGATGGTTATGTTTTTTTAGATTGTTGGATTTCTAGTTTAATAGTTTGTTTATTTGAAATGCTGGTAAGGGGATGTCCTTAGGTTGTGTCTACAAAACAAAGTAGGTTTTTTTAACGGGTATAAAAAAACCGAAATAGCTACAGTCAGTTCGAACGATATTTTAGAACCCATGACTTTTTAACTCAATTATGTATGGTTTCATTTTCAAAATAAACACTAAAACAAAAATGCTTTTTTAGTAACTTTCCAACAGACTTTCCCAATTCACTTCACTACATCTCCGTATCATGGAAAACTGAACATTCGTTCTACGGAGAAAAGATAAAAAAGCAACTGATTCGCGCACCCAAAATATCGTATCCCTCGGTCCAAAACGTATCGGGGACCAAAATGGAGGGTTGAGATCTAACGGGGGAGCATCGTGCCTTATGGATACAACCGAGCCAGAAAGGAAATGGTATGTGCCATCAGATTCTAAACCTTCCCTTTCGTGTCTTTTATTCCTCTCCGGAAATGTTGTTAGACTATTAATAATACAAAAACGAAACTTCTGGTGTCTGCTTCTGTATTTGAATGTGGAAGAGGGACTAGCTGAGATGTGCCATAATTGATCTCTGTCACTCTTACTCTCCATTGACAAGTGACAAAAGAAAAGGAATACCCAGTAACAAGGGAGGAGGGAGAGAGCTGAAAAAGTAATCATCTGGGTGTGGCTGCAATTCTGATAAAACCTTGTTGGGTGTGGGTGAGGGCAACAATGGAGATTGTTTCACAGGAAGCTGTCAATGAGTTGAAGACATTGATGGATGAAGGTGGGTATGCTTTTCCTGCTACTTCTCTCTTTCTCTTATGTCTGTTTTCTTCTGTTGATTCTACTTTTTGTTTATGTTTTTGGAGTTCAAGTCTTAAAGTCTTTTGCTTTGATGGTTTGGGTTCATTTTTGCTCATCATTTTCAATTTGACAGTTGAGGAGCCGCTGAAGATAACCTTCCAGGTATGCATTTTGCCCCTTATTTTCTTTCTGTGTCTCTTTTGGGTGATGATCTCTGAGCTCTAAATAGTTATTTTGTGGATTGTAAATCTGTCTGTTTTTTACAAACTTTATGGATTTTATGGGTTTCATGTTGTTGTTGTCGGTGGTGGTATTACCTGTGGGTGTGTAGAAGTATGTGGTAATTCTCAGTGATCCTTGCAGATTATTGTTCCTATACTTAGATATTCCTTGGCTTCGGCAACTTGTTGAGAAATGTTAGTTGGGTTCTATCTGTGAAATGCAAAAATGTGTGGTCAGAATGCTTTGGATTTATAAATGTGTTTTTTTTTTTTTTGTAACTTGGTGGACTGTGACTATGAAATCCTAAGTCATTGTTACTTTAAAGATGTGCGAATTCGAGGGTATTGCATAAATTTGAACCCCACCACGAGTTAAAAGACTCCAATATTGACATTAGTGTCTATATTTGTTTTAATTTTTTGATTGCATATACTACATTGTTTCAAATTGGAGTTTGTGTATGAAAACAGACTAATTAAATTTCCATGGAAATCATCGCACATTTGATGATAATTTTGTGTACTAAAAATTTACCCGTTTGTTTGATTTTAGACTGAAAAATGAATCTAATTTGAGCTTCCTTCTGATCTTTTGGTGACATCAAATCTCTACGAGGAACATAAAATTGATCTTTAAGTAACATGAATGCCCTAATGGACCTGATGGTTATTTCTTGAGTTGCAGAATGTCTATCAAGGGTATTTATCCGATACTTTAATTCGATTCCTACAAGCAAGAGAGTGGAATGTTTCCAAAGCTCATAAAATGGTTAGTTATAGCTCTTTCGTATGTAACATTTCGAAAAAAACTCCTTAGTTATCGTTGTTATAGACTTATAGTGACATCTTAATTACAATGTTCTTTTGATTCTAATGAAATAGTGCTCTGCATTTTGTTCCAGTTAGTGAATTGCTTAAGTTGGAGGGTACAGAACCAGATTGACAACATATTGGCAGTAAGTTCAACCTGTGACCCATCTGTTCTTTTGCTTTACCATTTCCCTTCACAAAAAGTTATCTCCTTAGTGCTTTTCTACCAGTTAAGCTATGCACTATTTAGATCCTTATGCTTCAACCAAAAGTTCACTTTTCTTAACTTTTATAAGTTAGTGAGATGTTGTGTGTCTTAAATATTGTAGTCTGCAGTTGCCTGTTGCTGTTGGTGTACAAAGTACTAGTGATTTCTCAACTTAAGAACAACCTATCAATCAATTTATGATACACTTTACTTTCCCCGGATCTTGTTAATTCACAACTTCATTTTCCTTGGACAATTTTGGTACTGCCATTAAGTGATAGTTTTTTTTTTGGAGTCTTGAATTAGTTCTCAGATTCTGTAATAAAACTAGAGCAGTGTAAGTTCTTTGGCTTGGCGACTTATTCTCCATACCGACAGATTTCCTCCTTTCAATTACACTTGTGTGTTTCTTCACAGTAGGCTTTGGATTTGCTTGACCCCTTATTCTAAATTTTACACAAGAAATATTTTAGTTTTCATGTAGAAATTAACATGAGTTATAAGTAAGAATCATATATTTCCCACAATGCGGATAAAGATGCCTCTCTCTCTCTCACTCATGCACTTATCATGCATGCATAATGTGGTATCTCTGTCACTGAGTGGATGCTAATCATGCTCTGAATTTAATTTCTTCTTTCGGTTCTTGCCAAACAATTTTGAAGTTTGATGTAAGATGCTGTTTCTTGATACAGAAACCCATTATTCCCACTGATTTATATAGAGGAGTGCGAGATTCACACCTTATAGGACTTTCAGGGTATTTAAAAGAGGTAACATTCATATAACGGTATACTATATTGTGATTTTCTTCTATATAATGCTCCACTTGATGTAATAAAATTACAAATTATTTTAGAGGTAACCGCATGCCATCCTGCTTTTTTCTTACTGACCTTTTGTGCTTCTTTCTAACAGGGCCGACCTGTCTTTGCTATAGGTGTAGGTCAGAGCACATTTGATAAAGCATCGGTAAGTTAATCCTAAGGGAGTATCTGACTCTGATGTTTAGTCTTAATTACGCGGTGGTTCGCAAATAGCAAAATTGTGCTTTGTGACTGTGATGTGTGTTTCTTTATTATTTATAGGTCCACTACTATGTCCAGTCACACATACAATTCAATGAGTACCGAGATCGTGTGATCTTTGTAAGTATCAGAGCTGGACCATTCTTTGTTTACCATTTCTTTTATTTGACCAATCTTTATCATAGCCGTCTGCATCAAAAAAACACGGGAGACCTATTACTTCCTGTGTGAAGGTTATGGATCTGACTGGACTGAAGCTTTCAGCGTTGAGTCATATAAAGGTACTGGGTATTCCCAATCCGTATCCTTTTGATCCTTCGCTCGACCTTTTCAATGAAAAATATGGCATTTTTTTTTTGCGTATAAGGGATTCCTAGTTTTCTCAGGTACTCGGAGCAAAATGTCATACATATATATACATTGGTTTGGTTATTCGGGTTGTTTCAAGAAAGACTGCATAAGTGAATAACAAGAATATGAACAAACAAATATAGGTGATAAAAACTTACCTGTCAAGCACCCTTAGACTTCCAGGATTTCAGTGTGGATACAAAACATTCTTATGGAAGTATCATTTTCTTTTTTGAAGATCTGTATTTGCATAAAGCAACTGAAAATACACGTCTTCTTTAGCTTGGGTGTGATCTTAAAACAGTGAACTGTACTCTAATAAAAAAGATATCTGATTGACTAAAGCGAACTTGTTTTTCATTGCCAAGGATATCTGATTGAATAATTTTGTTTGTACCCTACTAAATGGATGTTAATCTATGTCCGATCCTTCCACAAAAATACCTATGATATTTGGAGCTTCATTTTGTTGTTGACACAGTTTCTGACCATTATGACTACCATTGATGACCTGAACTATCCAGAGAAGACAGATGCTTACTACATTGTGAATGCTCCTTATGTATTTTCAGCTTGTTGGAAGGTTAGCCTCCAAATAAATCCCCCTTTTCAAAGTAGTTTCTTGTGCACAATTATTGTGTTTCTCACTGTATATTATTGTTACTTGTTCCAAAATTGTATATCTGCTATTTATCACTGAGTAATATATCTATGTTTTTTACCACCATAGTGTATTGTAGCTTTTTTTGTCGTTTCTCGGCTTAACATGTGAAGTATTAGCAGGTTGTGAAGCCGCTCTTGCATGAGAGGACAAGAAAGAAAGTTCAGGTGTTGACGGGATGCGGGAAAGATGAACTATTGAAGGTGAGGCTCCCCTCTGCTTATAAATGGCCTAATGTAGCTCCATAATGTATGAAACATGCTTTGTTTACATCAACTTACTTGTTGAAACTTAGGAAAATTCAAGCCAAGAGAAGGGTCCATTAGCTAAGTGATGTTTGGTATTAGGTCCAGCTTACTTGTTAACTCATGGTGTTGATTTGTTTGCGTAGATAATGGATTATGCATCCCTTCCACATTTCTGCAAAAGAGAAGGGTCTGGGTCATCCCGGCATTCAGACGATGGAACCTCTAATTGCTACTCTCTGGATCACCCCTTTCATCAGCAGCTGTACAACTATATCAAGCATCAATCTGAAATTTCTGAACCTGCCACACTAATCAAACAAGGGTCTTTCCATGTGAATTTCCCTGAGCCAGCAGTAGCAGAAGGAACAGAGATCGCCAAAACCATAGAATCTGAATTGCAGAGAACTGAGCAAGGAAGTCAAAACAGCGTATCTAACTTTATCAAAGTCAATGATGATTGAAGCTCCATGCTGATGGTAATATCAAGACTTGAAACCCAGATCACCTTTGGGGCTGGTCTTATTAGGTCCTAATACACGATATAAATGGATGTTGTAGTATTAGTAGTCTCATCCTCTACATGACTCACCTATAGAGAATCTAATACAGCGAATGGACCGACAGTTTTAATTTGCCCCAGCCTGAGTTGGTGTAGAAATGCAATTGGGGTTGTAACTTTTGGATTCATGGATGGTAATGTATGAAGGTATTGGTCCACACTTTCTTCAAAGCTTGCCAGATCTGTTCAGGCTCTTACAAGAGCCTCTCTTTCTTCATCTATCTTCGCCAGAGCTTGTTGATAAATAATTACAAGACCCTCTCTTTCTTCATCTATTTATATGAACTTACTGTTAACTACTTCACAAGAATACCCAATACTAAGTGTTTGTTTGGTACCTTAGAAAATCACTCAGAAAACCCAAAAGAAAAAGAAAAAAAGTTGGGGTGTATAGGGCGAGCACACGCCAGGCATCTGGTGTTTCTAGATTTACCACTCGGACAGAAACCCAGGAGAAAGAAACCAAACTGGCATGCCCTAACTGACGAAGTCTAGGGTTAAGGAAGAAATAAGAGCGCGTGCTCATCAACAGCCCACACCCCGTGTCCTGTTCGTCCGCACGATTCCTATATAAAGTTTCAAACTTATGAATCACTAACCGATGTGGGACCTCTATCTCATATAATGAACCACACAGGCACAGCCCAGCTCTGTCGCGTCTTTCACATTCATATTTATAATCTTAAACAAGATTATTTAAGGTCATAATATAACCAACTGTTTGGGATGGATGATTATTAGAAATAGTTAGCCCAACTCATCCCAAGACTATATTTTGGTAATTCAATTTTTTTTAAAGAATATAGGGTACAAAGAAGTTCGTTCCAAAAAGCAAGTTGAGCTCAAAAATGAAGTATTACTATACTGCTTGGAATTGGATGAACTCCTAATCTATCACAGTACTATCCCCAAATATAACTACTCTGAATGTCTTTTTCCAAGTTCCAACATAGTGACTAATAGTTTGAACGTGTAGTAATACGCTTATAGTTTGAACGTTACTGGTTTCCCAGCAGCTGCTACCTGTTACGCACATTCTGTCTCTGATCCGACAAGAAATGGTGAGGAAGATCTTGTTTATATATTTATGTATTACATTCATATATACTATATAGCTAGCCTAGGCAACAGTTTATATTAAATATGATATAACCATTTCTCTTGTTCAGATAAGTAAATAAACAACATTTCTGTTACTCCAGAGAATATGAATATTTCATAATGAGGAACGCCCCGCCCTCGGACCTGACCTGCAAACCAAAATAAACAGTTTGAATCAACACTTAATACGCACAAGCTCTCTAATATTTTAAAAAAAAAAACAAGTTTTGTCATCATCAACGCTGATTTGATACAATATTAAACAAGGGCTTACATG
Source organism: Erodium trifolium (assembly GCA_036897425.1). NCBI lineage: Eukaryota > Viridiplantae > Streptophyta > Magnoliopsida > Geraniales > Geraniaceae > Erodium > Erodium trifolium. The sequence goes on along the minus strand of JAYMTN010002231.1, from coordinate 4,753 downwards.
AGCTCGAGAACCAGGGCAGATGCCCCTCCCCCTCCATTGCAGACCCCACCAACCCCATACTTCCCCTTCTTATGTCTCATTACCTGCAATACAAATCCCATCATCATTTCCTCAGTAACACCTATTTAAGAAATCATTTTCATCATAAACAACACCTCCCAGTTATTAAATCTTATGGAAGATAAATTGTATTTAACAAAATTAGCTTGATTCAATAAATCTTCCATAAAACAAGCTTATCTCCACAATACTAGGCCATTAACATGCATCATAAAAGGATATGCACATGGAGGGAGAGAGGGGATTATACAACACTAGTTGTTTGAATCTAAATGAATAAGCCATTCAAATTTACCCCCAATAATGTAATCAAGATACGAGCTCCACTGCAGCCTAATGGGTGTCCCAAAGATACAGCACCACCATGCACATTCAACTTTTCCTGCATACATGATATAAATGAAGTTTGATGAACAAATAATCAAAACAATAAGCAAATAATAATATTTGGAGATTATCGATGAAATTCAGAAGAGTGAAAGACTAACAGGATTGATCCCGAGCAGCTTTTGATTTGCGAGGGCCACAACCTGCCACAAAAGAGTAATTGGTAAATAACTAATCAAATGAACAACTAGCAAAACCAACGATAACAAGCACAAGTTCTCACAGAAAAGGCTTCATTTATCTCATAGAAATCAATTTCAGAAGTCTTCAGACCACTATTAGAAATAGCTTTTGGTATTGCAAGGGATGGAGCAGTTGTGAATAATTCAGGTGCCTGTTCAGGTAATTCTGTTAGCATAACTTCCTCTCGAGTTTCAGCAGAAGAAACTTTAAGCAACAATATTTTAAGTAACTACCTGAGCCGCATCAGCAAATCCCCGAACTCTAGCAATTACTTGCAATCCAAGCTTGAGTGCCTTCTCCCCACTCACTAGCACTAGTGCTGCCGCACCATCACTGTTCATCACCATACATAAATTCTTTCACAATAGAGATTATATTCTCAGATAATTCAAGCTTGTATGTCAATTTAGAAACCCAAGTCATATGCAGTTCACAAAAACATATTCAAAGTAATACCCCTAGAATAATTTCATTTGCAGTCATTGAAAGCAGGCTCAAGTACTAACTTCCTAATTGAATTTAACCGGGAAAGCAAAGCACATTCAATCATGTTTTTATATGTTGCTAAGCTCTCTAACAACATAATTCTTTACATCATGAGTGTAAACTTATACATGCAGAAAGTTAAGAGAGGACCTTATGCTAGAAGCATTTCCAGCTGTTACAGAACCCCCATTCTTCTTGAAACTTGGCCTGAGCTTCCTTAGCTTAGATGCATCAAACTGGCAGAGGTAACCCATGCAGTTAATTCAGTACATGTATGGTCTCCATTACCTCATATTTAAGAGTAATATCCAAGCAGAATAACTTCGAAAAAGAGATGGCATGAAATAGAAAATTGATCCACAAAGGAAGTCAATTTCAAATCAACGATCTCACAAGTGGTAAGAAATGAAGCTAATATCCGTCATCCCTTGTATTAATTTATCACAGGTTGGATCACTATTGCTGACACATAAAGACAGTTAGTCTCGTTATTAAAAGGGATAATTGCAAAAACTTGCGGTGAACTATGCGCGCTTGCAAATACTACCGGTGAATTATTTATTTTTGCAAATACTATTGGTGAACTATTTTCCGTCTGAAAATCCACTAACGGGGTTATTTTTTTTGCAAGAAGTCGAAAACATGAGGGTTCCAAATTGCAAAACATGTACACATGAGGGTTACAAATTGCAAAACGAGTATAATGTAAAGGGAAAAACTGTCATTTTCAAAAAACATTGATGTCACGTGATTGACATATGACTAATTTCCATTAAAGATAACAGATTTGCAAACGGAAAATAGTTCACCGATAGTATTTGCAAAACACGCATAGTTCACCGCATGTTTTTGCAATTATTCCTCATTATAAAAAGGACAGCTAGTGTAGTTTTCTGAAAAGTGATTAATTAATACAAACACCTTTTTTATAAGCAAATTATATCGCTATAGATTCAGTTGAACATGATTTCCATTCATACCCCTAAGTCATATTGGTAAACCATAAATGGAGTTATCATAAGTCAATCAGTTTGCCAAGTTCTATTTACCTTTCCCAAACCTTCATCCTTATCAACAACTGTGGATGGCTTCCCTCTTCCTAAAGAAATTTCAACCTGCACTTACGAAATCTTGAACTATTACTAATGCCAAAGCAGAATTCTTAATTCTATTCAGTGAAGGAATAGAGAGTATACAGGAACTATTTCCCATGCGAAGGCACCACTCTTTTGCGCAGCAATTCCTCTATCAAAGCTTCGGACAGCATACAAATCCTACAAGAAATATAACCATATCATTAATGACAAGGGCAACATTAAGCAAATGCCTAAATGTCATTAAAGATAGGTGTGAGGAAAAAGATTCCTAAGGGGAAGCTAAATTGTAATAAGAAACTGAATCAACGAAATCCTAAGGCCGAATATTCCAAAAAAAAATCTAGGAAAAGTTCTTCAAATATTGTAGCATGGAATCCAATTTACATAACTATTTCAAAGCTTGACAATGTAATAACTCACTGATGATTGAGACATTCAACCAATGAAGCAAATACCAAATCAGACAAAGATCAATCTCCAAGTTAATTAAGTCATAGTCCTTAAGTTCAAGTTACTACAAACAAGGCATATAATAGGTAGCAGAAGTAAACAGGTTTTCAAAGAGCACTACCTGCTCCTCTCTTGTTATGTTATGCTGATCTGCACACATTTCTGCACAAGCTCCCATTCCAACATCATTGTAAACATCCCAGAGACCATCCTTTAGCATCCCGTCTATAATAGTATCATGTCCTACTCGAGATCCCTTCCTGAAAATTATACAGAAAGAATTGGAATTATTTTAGTTTCAATCATTTAACGGAGTTGAGCTAGCACATAACAACAATGATGAAGAGATAATAAATTACTTACTTCCCCAAAGTGGATATTCCAAAATAAGTGACCACTTCTTTTAAAACAAAAAGAAAAAGAAATTATGGACTAACTTACCTACAATGTCCTTATATGAGCTAGTTCTTAACACATGAGCATCTTAACAAATGGGGCAGATAGTGCAAAAATGGAGCATAACTCCACTCATCCTTAATCTTTGCTAGAAATGAAAGAGTACACTCGCTTTCAAATAGAGGAGTAGTTAATATGAGATAACAAACTTTTCTTAGGTTAAGCATGTTTAACCATACACCAACAGTAGTAATAAACCCGAAAACTTAACACAATAAGACCACCTAGCACCATTTTTAGTTAAAATAAACATCATCTAATATAAATCACTATGCTATTCCAGATTAGTATTATCATCTTTTCCAGATAACCTAAGATACTTCAAACCTGCCTCAACTTAGAAACGCCAATATGTAATCATACAGTTAAGCCAAATTGAAAAGCACACTGTTTTAAGCACGAGAGCAACAGAAAGCTCACCTTGCTTCTGCAAGATACTTGGGAGCATTAGACATGCTTTCCATACCACCAGCTACTACAACATCGTTGACACCTAACTGGATACTCTGAGCTGCAAACATCGTTGCTGAAACAAACAAGGAACAATGCATCACGACCCAATATGCAAGCTAATTATTGAGGGGAATCGAAAACTAATGTATCTACATAAGACTGTCACCTTTCATCCCAGAAGAACAAACTTTATTTATGGTGGTGCAGACTACAGAATTGGGTATCCCTGCACCTAATGCAGCCTGCCTAGCAGGAGCTTGCCCCAAATTTCCACTGAGAACATTTCCGAAAAACACTTCTTGCACAAGCGATGGATCTACATTTGCCCTCTTAAGAGCAGCTACACGTTCATATTTACCATAAATAACTACTTCAGATATTTCCCCCAGAAAAGACAGAACTAAAGGAAACAATTACAAATACATGAACAAACTGTACAGATGTTTGGAATTTACACTGAATAGCTATAGACCCAAGCTTAGTAGCAGATAGAGAGGAAAGTGAGCCAAGGAAGCCACCCATAGGAGTACGTGCAACCCCAACAATGCAAACATCTGTTTCAACTCAAATTAAGCACAGAAATTTAGAAAAGCAACATGGAATAAGCTAAAAACTGAACAACCCCTTTTTCTTACAAGAAATAGAAAAGGCTTTTCAGTTGAATTTCAGCAAATTGATTTCCAAAATAAACAAAATCGAGTAACAATCATAATTACTCTCACGGGATAATATATGGGTCTACGATATAAAAAAGCATCAGAACCCAGGTATGCTTTCTGGGTCTACGATAATTTGGATGATGAAAACAGCAGGAAGCTGAACCAATTGATCGTAGAATTTGAATAAAGGTTCAACCTTTATGTAATAGGTTGTGTACCAAATGAAAGAAATTAAGGATAAATAACCTCGAGGCTTTATCGAGTCGGAAGAAGCCATGGAACTATGGAAGCGTCAAGGGAAGATTTTTATCGTGAGCCCTGCAACAGAACAAGCTCAGTAATGGTCGGATCAATCGCAATAATTGAACATTAGCAGAACGAGCAAGCAACAAGTGAATTGAATTGGATCAGTACGAGTTTAGCTGAGCACCTCAGGGTATGTAGAATTCGGACAGAGTCGACGAGTGTTTTCAGAGAATTAGGACTTAAGAGGAGAAATGAACTGCTGAGAAAATCATATGA
>JAYMTN010002230.1:0-11382 GCA_036897425.1 Erodium trifolium | reverse complement strand
GTTTAAATGTGGACGAATTGAGTACATGAACGAAAATATATCCTTCACCTCGGACATAGTGGTCAATTCATCATAAACCACATTTTTCATCTATTCACCTGTCGAATTCGTTTCTAATTCGTTCTTATGCAATCACATTATGTGACTAAAAATATTTGTTAGTGAGTGATCCTCATAGTCCACTACTACAAGAATGGAGATATACTCATTTCCATTTTTGAACCGATGATCCCTTTTTTTCAATAGGGGAGAATATGCTTTCAAACACCCTTTACCATCCCCACATGTAAATATGAAATATTTTGGTTGGTCTTAAATCGGCTTTACGCAATAAAGTCTATATCGATATGTGATTCAATTTAAAACGTAGACTAGTCACTCAATTCGTTTCTGATTCGAGCTTCCCTAACATAAATCCAATAGAATCAAGGTTTGATGTCCTATCTCCCATTGATCATATCCAACTACTTACATTATAGAACCAACAAAAATAAACAAAGAACAACCATACAAAAGATGTCTTCAGCTATAACAATTTCCTCAAGAGACTTAGTTTGTCCACTAAGCGATTTCATTGAGTAGATTCGTTGGATTAAGTACCGACTGCCCTTACTGAACGAGAGTCAGCTTCACTAACTGCTAAATCTATCAACTCAGACGCTTTAAGAGTCTCAAACACAGTCTCCTCAAAAACTAGGTTCAAACTTACCTGTTTGCTATTGGATTTGGACCACTAGGAACTTCATGAGCTCCAGCTTCAAACTCTCCTCTGCAAGGACTTGTAGACCTATGTTCTTGTGGGTGCAAGTCCACGGTAGTAGATGTAGATGAGTCTCCTGATGATGATGATGAAGCCATGAATGGCCTCACTTGATCACTTGGAGGAATGAGGAGAAGAAAGATGAAGGTGAGAGAGAGAAAGAAAAGAAGTGGGTGTGAGTTTTGATCCTTGATTAATGGTGATGAAGATGAAGATCTTGTTGTTGCTGCCATGCAATGAAGACCAGAAGAGCTCAATCTCCATGAACCAGCACCAAAGCCATAGCTTGACTAAGAGGACAAGGAAAGGGTATGGAGGAGAAAGGAATGGGAAGAGAAGGTTCACCAAAAGATATAAAGTGTAATATTTGAAATACAAAAACTATATTTAAATATTATATTCTACAAATGTGTGTGTCATTCTACTCATATTATATATACGGTTTGAATTTAGTTAAACAATACTATTTAAGTATATCTCATAAATGAAGAGTTGGGACTGATTCAAAACGCGTGATGACAAATTTATAAACAAGACAAACAATGTTATGGGGTACTTTTGTACTTTTGTGATTCTGCAAACCCCATCTGATATAATTCGATTTTGATGTGTTACTAAATCACCATCGAACAAGTGCGAATGCATTACCAGCCCATTCCCGATGAGATTTAGTTACAGTGGCGGAACTAGACACCCATTCAATGGGTAGCCAAGAAAGGTATTATGAAGAAAGGCTATGGACTGAAAGTTAAATCACAGAAGGAGCTTAAGGTAAGAAAGGGAGTTCATTGGAATTGAGGGAAAGTCATGGACCCCAAATCCCCCTCTGTATCCGCCACTGCTTAGTTACATGGTTTATGATATTTTTGTAATTTGATTATAATATGTCGGTTCATGGTTATGAGTCATGACAACTTAGTTCAATAAACAAAACTATCGTTTTGTTCCCGCACTCTTCAGTCTATTAATTTTGACGGTATAAAAATTAGGACATAGTGTCTGATTTTGAGTTTAAGAATTATTTCCCCCCGAACCCTTTCCCAATTGAACTTACAACACCTCCAACCAACCAAAAACAGGCACCATGTTTTTGCTTTTATGATATTGTTCTAGATTTGCTGACTTTTTTTCTCTTTTCTAGAGGCAAAAGAAGGATCAAGGAACATTGTTAATACATGGAAGCGTGAGCAACAAGCTCTCCAAATGCGAGTGGGACACATTTTTGCTGTCTCAAAACAGGAACAGAAAAAGGAAAGCATTGTATTCTGGAGAACAGGTTCATGGCAATTATATCTCAATGGTTGGAGAAGGACATGTCTCCATGATAAGTGATGCATGGGTCCCACCACAGCAGATGGTACGTGAAGGTCAATTTTGGTATTTTCTCATCCATACCCCATGATTCTCATTAATGGTTGTCGATTAGGTCAGATTTGTTGCCGTGGATGTCGGATTGAATGGGTCCTTATTTACCACAGTGGACAAGTGGCCGGAAAAAAATGTCGAGGAGGAGAGGAAGAAGAAAAGAGGGAGAGGAAGAGAGAATATGCCTCGACAAATTTGTGAACACTTGGGAGAGAAAAACGGTTAAAGAGAGAGGAAACGTTACATTTTCGTCAGTTTTTCCCATTTATTTTCCCATTTGATACTTCTTTAGACCCCACTACAAATGCTCCAAACCCAAAATCAGCACAATTGCTAGCAATCTGATTAACCTCAGACTAATTCCAATGCAAGCGACATTATTTGACGATATAGTGTATTTCGCTTGGACGAAATCAAGGTAAAAAGATGCTCAGTCCAGACATGCTTCTCTTGGATGAAAGCTCCACCCGAGTTATACGTTTAGACGCCAAGTATCTCAGTTGTTAGGAAATAAAAACTATATTCATGCACCTCATTCAACCAGCTTAGCCTGAACTATTTGCATTGGAGATGCTCTTGCTCCAATCCCCAACTTAATTTTGAGGGGTGATTTCAAGAAAAAACCGAGATATTCACTCTTTAAAAAAAGAACATTATAATTGCAAAAAAATCCTGAACGGGTGAGTGAGACTACTTCCTTAGAAGATTTATAGGGTACACCATTTGTAGAACAAGAATAATTCTTCCCAATTTTGTGATTTTTGTTGCATTACACACGATATTCCAACCCTAATTCATATTTTTCTAATATGGAACGTCCAAAGTCAATATTCCCAATTTAAAATGGGAGAAGATTGTCAAAATCATACACTTATGGACACAAAGAATCACTTCGAAAGCATATAAAATGAGTGAATTTTAGTCCATCCCTTTCATAGTTCTCTTAATCACTCCATGTTAGATATTCTTTTTTGCCACTTTTAGCGGTTGATGGTAATGGAGGAACCTAGACTTTGTAGTACACTTTACAAGATTAGCATATAATCTTCGAAAAATATAAACCTTGGACACATCAACTCATGTAAAGGAGAAATGTAATTAACACCATATGAGCTATCTTTAATTTGCAAAAAATACATTGTGAGTTGTGACATTTCTCACAAATACGGAAAAACAAGGATTTCGGTAATTTGGCCAACGCAGTCAAACCCTTCGTTCAATTATGTGAAGCCATGTGCAAGAAATGTGACCTAGATTAACAGAATTGTTGAAAATTAACGAAACTCATGGTTTTTTGTAGGGAAAATTCGATGTAGTCTCCTAGTACTTTGGTAAATTCTTAAATCATAACTGATATTTATCAACTTTCTTACATAGTAACAAGTTTGACATATTAATTCTCAAAATGTATCAAAATCTGTTAAGTGTGTCTGACTCCGTGAATTACCAGTCACATGTTTGTCACGTGCCTCTTAAACATTCCTGAAATGGAATGAGAAAACTTGACGTCATAGCGTAGACCTTTCGTTTATTCTCAAATTATAACCCTAACCTATCAACTTTTCATGTTCCTCACTAAACGACCATTAAACTTGAGGACGGAAAATGACAAACGTTACAATACACATTATGATATGAGAACCGACCTTTGCTTGGGTTATGATTTGGTAACAAACGAAAGATCAGGACTATGATATCGAGTTACCCCTTTTTTTAACCCGCGAGACAAAATAAAAGTTCACATGCCAGATCTGTATTAAGTAGGTAGTAGAGGGGCTATTTTGAAACATTTACCTTCTACTTTCTGATATAGGTGCCTGAAAGGTCATAATCACCACCAAGCTCTGCTTGTATACACTCCAGACATATATGTCTGACCATTTATAGAACATCAACTTGATATATGTACTTAGCAAAGCTAAACAGTACACTAACATGATTTTATCAAGTTCACTACAATGTTATTGAGACCCAAAATTGGCTTCAAAACACAAAACCTAGAACCATGATTGCATTTCTATGATTTTGTCTAAACTCTAAGAGCATCTTTTGTACAAACCACTATTTGCTATCACTCAATAATGCATCACCAAAGCCTGCAAAAAATAAAAATAAATAAATAAATAAAGATGCTCTGCTTGAGCCTCTTGGATGGTAGCATAACTCTTGCTGTAATTCTTCTCTCAAAGTGAATTTAGCATTCACCTAAAGCATGTAAATCATTTGGGAGAGTGATTTTATGGGATGGTAGTTTTTTTTTTATAGATCTTTCGTGAGCTCTGATTCATCTTATTTTTTGTATATTGCTTAGAATAGATTTATTATTGTTTTATTTGTTTGTATTAGAGGATCAACTCAATTAAAAGTTCAAGCTGATAGTTGAAGGCTCAATTATATTAATATTATAACATGCGTCCTCACGGATAAGCCCGGTTTGGAGGTGAATTATTTAGAAGAGGAGATGATTTGAGAATAAGAGTGATAAGGGCTCAATTATATTAATATTCTAACACGCGCCATCATGGACAAGCCGTTTACGGGTTTGGAGGTGAATTATTTAGAAGAGGAGATGAGCAAATTGAGAATAAGAGTGATAAGGGCTGACACATTTTTGACAAATTTAATAAGTAGAGAAGAAATCATAATTTTTGTAGAAAGCGGGATTCGAACCCCTGTTCGTGAGCTACTACGCTCTGATACCATATTAGAGGACCAACTCAATTAAAAGCTCAAGCTGATAATTGAATGCCCAATTATATTAATATTCTAACAATTTCATTTATTGATGTATTTTTGTAAGTTCTATTGTTGTTCAAACTACACAGAGCTTGTTTCCATGTATACGGTAATATATTGTTAATAAAATAAATTGGTTGAACAAAGTGAGTTCTTGAATCGTAAATTTTTTTATTTCACTACTAAAATTTGGATGGATTGTGGTCCATAGATCAATAAAATAAGTTTTAATACATGAAAAAAAAGACATCAATATAAATTCATGAAAATCTAACCATGTAGTCTAATTTGAATGGCCCCAAGTAATGCCATATTATGATCGGTTATCCCGGTTAAAAATCGGCACCGACCACGGTTTTGTATGTATGATTGTTTCGTCTTTTTCTGGTCGGTGTCTGATCTGGTGACAATATTCTGGTAATCGGGAGTGTCGGTCCATTGGCAAAAAGACGGCCACGGTGCCGGCCACCACCCTACATCTTGATGATCATTAAGATTTAGGTGAGAATTTGATCGATATCTTTTTTCTTTATAGAATAACATGATAGGAAAACAAGAAACTTTGTCCATCTAGAAAGATTATGTTGGATAATATTGAGTCAATGAGTTTCAACATCTATTTATAACACTAAAAAACTAAAATGAATGGTAAAGATTAATTTCTAACAAAGCACCTTTGATGAATAAGATTTATTGTCTAGATTAATAGGAAAAAAAAAATCATGTATTTAGGGTTATCGTAAATAAGATGTATCTATGCCAAGTTAGGACGTAATAGGTTCAAGATGCATTATTCTAGAATATTACACAAAATTATGGTAACTTATATATGTAGTCGTGTATGATTAGTATGACTGATTATTATCATCATTTTTTTTATAAATTTTCACACTTAAAAAAAATATTTTTAAAACAAGTAGAGTCGATCAAATACAACCAGAAACAAGAAAACTAGTTACAAACGACATTAATGGGACACAATAATAGCTACATGAGAGTTTTTAAGAACCAAGGGTATTTGATAAGAATGATTACAGATCGGCTAGCCATATTTGGAGGACTTTCCCGACTCTAGGCCGGTGATGTTGGTTCCCCCTTTGTTGGCATCGATACTGGAATCTATCAAAAAATCGATTATTTTTCGATCGATTATCAGTTTCCACCGACACAACCGAGATATGGACAAGAAACAAAGACCAAGAACATTGGCGACCACTGCAAACTACATGCTTATATGCATGCTCTTACATTATTCGTCTATTTAGGTTATCCGATAGTGAATACCTTTTCATATCTCACATTTTCTTGAGGTCCCAGGTTCGAATATCGATAGATATATTTGTTTAAGAACAAATATAGAAAATGAGTTAAATTAAACTATAAAAAAAATATGTATTTTTCTCTGATAAAATAAAGGCATCGGAAAGAGGAAGCAAAATAGGCACCCTTGATGCATATGGTACACGTTATCTTCTTCTAAAGAAGAATAAAAGCTTTGTGAATTATGTTTAGGGTTAAGTCAATTAAATAAATAAGGTTTTTGATATAGACTTTGGGTATAATGTTCACTGAAGGGCTAGGGTTTTAGCCCAACCCCTCTCCTAATCTTAATAGTATTTTAATCTTTCTACTTGAATGACAACACAAATATACATGATGAATTTTAGATGCCATATGACACCGACCCCAGAACAACACCCATAGGTGATGGTCAAAATTTATCACCTAATATTCAAACCAATAATGAGTATTTTTATTCAGTCAACTAAACGTTATGTTTGCTGACCGCCTAATAAATTTTAGTCTTTACGAGTTACACTAGCTAATAAAGTGACACACTCCTAGACCATAGTACTGAATTCATCAATCACAAAACAAACAACTCGTCGCGATTGAGTTAACGACTAGTTGACAATCACTCTGAAGTTTGACGTTGCTTTGAGAATTTGGCCGGATCCAAAAGAATGCTTCCCTAATCACTAGGGCCTCAATGATCGCCGGGAACCTGAATTACGGGATGACTTTGTTTCGGATGCCTTGCACTATGTCTGCTCATCCCGACATGACACACATCATCCTGATACCTGCTTCACCCGCATCCTCAAACCAACTCCGTCCATTGATGACCCAATAACCCACGGGCAACCCGACCAACCCGGAAAATCAGTAAGGCATGAATTTATATATTTTTGCCATACAAGTATTTATTTATTAATATTAAATAATTATAAAAAAGTATCATAACTAAAAGTATATGGACTGAAAAGGAAACCCTAATTGCTATCTCATTAGTATAAAAATGATCAGTTTTCTTATGTGATTAGAACAATATTCAAACCCAATGGCACACACAAAACGAAGAAGAGAGAGACAGAAATATTCAAACCCTATGGAGAACAAAAAGCTACGAAGAGAGAGACAGAAGAACAAACGAAGAAGAGACACAGAAGAACAATATTCAAAGTCGGTTACAGATGACCGTGTCACCGACACGGTTACCGAGGACCTCGTCACCGACATCATTAGCCGATTGCCGGCCAAGGACCTCATGCGCTTCACGTGCGTTTCCAAATCATGGTGTTCCTCAATCTGCACCGACACTCGCTTCCGCCGCCTCCAAACAGAACGAACCGCCTCACCCCACCGACCCTTTTTGTTGATCGAGCGAGTGTTTCCGAAGATCCGCCGTACACGTAAGCGTATCTTATACTACAATTACTTGATAGACTTACACTCGATCGAAGGTCATAGCAATCATATCAGAGAAATTCACAATCCATTCGACCGTAACGACCGTCGCCGCCGGGACGCCCTAGTAATAGGTTCATGTAACGGTCTAATTCTTCTCCGGCAACAACGACGCAGTCTCAAGCCTTGGCCGCCCGTGTCCGATCCAACAACTAAAAAACCCGTCATCCCGAAACGACGTCGTCTCAAGATGGCCGTGTCCAACCCGGCAACGAAAGAGCACGTCGTGATACCTCCGGCAAGCGAAAAAGTCGACTTCCACGGATTAGGGTACGACCGTGTTCATGATTGTTACAAGGTGGTCGCTAAAGTCAAGCGCCGCCTCGAGCTCATGATTTATGACCTTAACAAGGGTACATGGGGAAGCTTCCAATTCGGCGCGTGGTGGAGACGACACTACGATGAATTGAAAGCGGATGAATATGAAACGTGGGGTACTCGGGAGGAGGACGATACGTTGAATTCCCGGTGGAGTGAGTACTCGGTCGAATGTGTCGACGGTGACGTGTACTGGTGCATCCACGACAGTGTACCGGAGATGATGGTGATGATGGTATGTTTTCTTCTCGAGGAGGAAGAGTTCCACGTGGTGAAGCCTCCGGAACTCGGCGAGGTTAAGTACTGCCCGTTTACGACCGTTTTGGACGGTCGTTTTGTTATGATGTGTTCGAGGATTGCATACGACAGGCACGAGTTGGGGAGTTTATGGAGCTTGGACATGGACTGTGGTGACGGTACGAGGCAATGGCGGTGGACTAAATTGTTCGAGATATCGGATCCATGCGCTATGTTACCGACTTCTCCCTATTCGGGGGAACTCCATCCGATTCCTCTGTGTTTTTCGGAGGGTCCCTATTCGGGGGAACTCCATCCGATTCCTCTGTTACGACCTGAGAAAGAAAGAGTTCCGTAAGCTTGATGGTCGTGTAAATCAACTTATGGACGAGGCCAGAGGTTGGTGTAATTATGCTAGAAGCTGTTTTTTAGGGATGGAGAGTTTGGGTTTTTCGTTTGGATCGTCACAACAGACCAACAACAAATAATGTGGGGTAAGACCCGTCTTTTTCATTTGTTTATGGTTTTGGGTTTAGGGTTTTGTTTTCAAATTTGTGTAGGACTTTGGTTTAAGGGTTTGTTGAGAATATGCTTGGATAATTATCACAAAAGACCAACTACAGGGTTTTCGGAGTTTGTTCAAGATGTAGGGTTTCTTGAAAACGTGCTCCGCATCAGAGAGCAACAGATAATGTGGGGGATACGATTTGTTAGTTTGTTTAGGCATTATTTTGATAGTGAGTTTCATCTTCTAGAGAAATTAAGTTGTTCCTTTAACTTTTGTTTAAATGTTTTCTAAGGATATGAATTAAATCGAGTTAGTTACTTAGATACCCACTCTAAGCTCTAATGGTTTATCTGCTATTTTGCACGCAAATTGCCGGATTCTAACTTGCGCATGGGTGTTAAAATCCTATAATTCTATGATTTCTATTTGAAAAAATCATAAACGATTATTTCTACATTTGAAAATTGGTTTGCTTACACGGTCGCGAATTAAGTATAAAATTATAATTAATTCACGGATTATTAATCCAACATTTTAAACTAGGTTGGTCATTTGATAAGTAAGGTTGATTGAAAAATATCCCTCTCCGAGATCTCTTGTTGGCCCCAGTTTCTTACAGCGATTTCGTCGCTCTCTTTTACAGACACCGTCTTGATCATCTATCACTACTATTCCTCCACCACCACCTTCTCCTTCATCTACCAACTCTCTGTTTCGAATCTCCTCTTGAAACGGTTGGTAGGAGAGATCTAAGGCGCTATGTTCTCCTACAACCAAGCGCGATCGAGGACTTCCTCCTCCTTTTCCTATGGCGATCAATCGCCTGCCACCAACGTCACCGCCCCTGCCTTCGTTGCCTCCCTCGCCGCCTCCATTGCCTTCTTTGCCGTCTTCGTTGTCGCCTCCGATCCAAAGTCATCGAAGGCATGACCCGAGGTCCGAGATCAGATCGGGATGCAGTCGGTCACTCGGGGCCTTTGTGTAGGGCCGCTCCAACCCCCCTCTGCTAGATTGGGACCCTGACAACCTTGATGAGATTTAAGGATAGTGGAATCAACGGTTGATCATGTTGGTAGCGACTAGAGAGAACTCGACAGCGATGCAGTGCCATCGTGGAACAATGATAACAACTCCTGTTAGCCCAAACAACCAGGCGAGGTCTGCTACGCAGCACCATCGGGTCCAATGAGTCTAAGGAAGAGAAACAAAGCATGTGTGAGGACGTATACGCTGCCCTGCAGGGTCGGAATCATCGTGACCCAATATATCCCCCTTTTCCTGATGTTCTTCCTGGATGTTTGTCATTCCCCTAGTTGTTTCGAAACGGTCTCCGCCATAAAATCAGCGTGTTCAGTAGACACCACAAATGTTTTCAAATCGAAAGTCAGAAAAATATCGATCATAGAATGACTCTGTGAGCATGCTATGTCACGCAGACAATCAAGTCCCTTTCTCTTTAACTTCATCCATAGGTGTTGCAACTTTTTTTGTGTGTGTGACAAATAGGTCTCCATTCATAATGAGGACATACTAAGAAAAACAATAATAGTATAAATTATTCGTGTCGAAACAGAAACATCGTAACATGTCACACAGAAATAACAGTACATGTATCCTCAAACACAACTCGTCCATATTGATGACCCAATAACCCACGGGAAACCCGACCCACATCTATCCTCCATTGCCTCCAACCCTCACGAGCTCTAAAAGTCAACCTCTAGTTCATCTCGAGCAAAGTCAATAAGGCATCAATTTGTATATTTTTGCTATACAAGTATTTATTAATCAATATTAAATAATTATAAAAAAAAGTATCATACCTAAAAGCATATGGACTAAAACAGGAAACCCTATTGCTACGTTCATTATATATATAAATAAAATGATCTGAGGTGAGTTCTCTCTTCTCTCTCTGTAATATTCTTCTGTGATTTGCTCAAACCCTATGGAACACAAAAAACGAAAACGAGAGAGACAGAAATATTCAAACCCAATGGAAAAACAAAAGACGAAAAAGACGAAGAAGAGAGAGACAGAAGAACAATAGACTAAGAAGAGAGACGGAAGAACAATATTCAAAGTCGGTTACAGAGGACCTCGTCACCGACATCATCAGCCGATTGTCGGCGAAGGACCTCATGCGCTTCACGTGCGTCTCCGACTCATGGCGTACCTTAATCTGCACCGACCCTTACTTCCGCCGCCTCCAAACAGAGCGAACCGCCTCACTCCACCGACCCTTTTTGGTGATTGGGAGATTGAATGGGAGAAGTACACGCACCATATACTACAATTACTTGATAGATTTATACTCGATCGAAGGTCATAGCAATCATATCAGAGAAATTCACAATCCATTCGACGGCCGGGACGTCGAAGTAATAGGTTCATGTAACGGTCTGATTCTTCTGATGAGGGAAGTGTACGACCGAACAACGAAACAACGTACTAGTCTGAAGATTGCCGTGTCCAATCCAACCACCAAAACACACGTCATGGTACCTTCGAACCCGGCCGGTGACGCCGAGGTCGTCTTTCTCGGATTAGGGTACGACCATGTTCATGATTGTTACAAGGTGGTCGCTAAAGCTGAGCACCGCCTCGAGCTCATGAGTTATGACCTTAACAAGGGTACATCCAATTCGGCGTGTTGGGGAAGATCGATAAAGTACGGAAGCGAATTTCTTCTTTCCCCTCTTTGTAGATT
>JAYMTN010002229.1:0-11383 GCA_036897425.1 Erodium trifolium | reverse complement strand
ACATTAGGGTAATTTTTGCAATTATCCCTAAAATAAATAATATAAGTCTTTTTATAAATAATAGGGATAAAGTGCAAACAAAGTGTCATGTACTATTCAGTTTTTGCAAATCCTAGTATTCGTATTTGAACTTGCATTTTTGTGGTACTTTGTATCAATTTGTTTCAAAATGACAAATTTGTCCTTGAAATTTTAAATTTAAAAATAGAAGGTAAAAAAACAAAAAACAAAAATCAAGAATTTTTATCACCTTAATTTTCTTCCCCTATGCGTTCAACTAGTCGATCAACTATTAGTGATATCCCTAACTTAACTGAAATTATCAATGACCAAACTCTACTAACATAATCAAATTTTTGTCATCAATCATTGAATCAAAATAATTTGATCAGCTCGATTAGTATAATGATTTGATAATCGATAAAGATTGAAGAAAATTGAGGGAGCTGAAAATTATACATTTTTGTTTGACTTTTTAATTAAAAAATCAAGGACAAAATCATCATTTTGAAACAACATGCAACAGAAACATGAGTTCGAGGCGTTTTTTGGCCATCATCAAAAAAGAATGTTACGAATTACGAAAAAAAGTGAATATCACAAGGCACTTATTTGCAACTATCTATTTAATAAATACCAACAAAACCCATCATACTCAACCAAGATAACCGTAAGATTATGAAAACCATACAAGTTTAGACTTCACTACTACAATCACATACCTGAGGAAGAGGCTGAGCAGCCAAAAGGTCAAGCCAAAAGTCCTTCTTCAAGTACCTCGAAGCAATCTTCGAAGAATCGATAATCAACTCTCCCCTACCAAAAACACGCGAGGAAGGAGCAACAAAAGCCGTTCGAAACCTAACAGCAATCTGAACTACGTAAAACAAATCAACCATGGATCGAACGAGAGTGAGGGCCACTTCGAGGGGCACAGATAAATATAGGCACTTGTCTTTGGTGGCATTCAGTATGTAAAAGAACAACGGGTCCACGAATAACGATACCAAACACGCCACCAAGAAGATCTTGTTCCATCGAGTTACCACGTGCCCTCGAGGATCGAATATTATCTTCTCCACCACCTCGTCTTCATAGTCTTCTGAGAAAACTCTGGACAGCTCTCTTCTGTGTGAAGAGTTGATGAACGTGTCCTCTCTGGGCTTCATGAACTGTCCAAGAACATGTTTCGCCTTTTTCTTGTAGTTAAGCTTCAACTCTTGATCCTTTATGGGTTGAGCAGAGTCTGATGTTTTGGGATCATCTTGAAATCTGAAAACATAGAAGTTTCCTTACAAAAGGCACAATTTATCGACATTTGATTGACCTCAGGGATGATTGTAAGAAAAAAGTATGGTGGATTATCGGTTTTTGCGGGTTGTAACTCAACTTGTAATTTGTTGTACTTAGTTTCAAAATCGATTTTTCCCTTGAAGTTTCAACATTTAAAAAAAAATCCAGAATTCTCATCACCTTAATTTGTTTATTTAATTTAAATTTTCAAAGGTAAAATCGTCATTTTGGAATAAATTGACAAAGTGCAACAAAATACAAGTTCGAGATCACAACCTACAACAGTTTGAAGATAATAACACACCAACCTGCAAAACAAATCGACAATACATGTACATGGTACTCTTCTGTAATTATCCTTTGATCTAATATGAATGTTTTGGGATCATCTTGAAACTGAACATATAAATTTTCTTCCAATAGGCACAAATTATTGTCGTTTGATTGATCTAAGGGATGACGGTAAGAAGAAAAAAAAGTATTAGGTACTATCGACTTTTTGCAGGTAGATGCCCTTATCCTCAAATTGTTGTGGTTGTAACTCTAACTTGCATTTTGTTGTACTTGGTTTTAAAATGATGATTTTGCCCTTGTAATTTTTATAGAAACAAAAAAAAAAAACTAGAATTCTCATCACCTTAAATTTTCAAGGGGAAAATCATCATTTTGAAATAAATTTACACAGTGCAACAAAATACAAGTTCGGGATCACAACCTACAACTGTTTGAAGGTAATAACACCAACCTGCAAACAAAACTCGATAGATTATAGTACTTTTCTGTAATTATCCTTTGCTCTAATTATAGATTGTTCCTAGTTCAAAATGAATGTAACAAACCTTACAGATACCAATCTATCAGAAACCATTGCAAGCGATGAACGTGTTCTCCAACTTCAAACACTCGATTTTGAAGTGCCATACAAGAACAACACAGCATAAATAGTACAGCACAGAAGGATTCACAGCCACATGAATTATGAAGCAACACTTTTTCCAACTTATCTCAACAAGCATCATGTGAAATCAAAAGCATAACACTTTTAAGAAAACTAAAAGCACTCCCTATCTTTATCCATTAAAGTACATAAAGCCCCGAGAATCCGTAGCACTCAACGAGATTTCCCTCAGAACCACACAAATTATAGACAAACACACACAGCATTTATATTAATGAGCTAAAGCACAAACCATTATAGGAGAAGAAGACTCTTCACTTCTCTTGTTGGGTGGTTGGGGTTATGAACCCAGAACAATAATGGCTCATAAATTGGAACCAAAATGAAGTGACAGTACATGCCAAAAACACAATTACACAAATCAGAACCAAAATGAAGAAGCCCAGTGAAATTGATACTCATAAACCTTACCATGCTTCGTCCAAAACCATTGCACGACCAGATCTGGACTCAGAAACATGAATCCCCAATGTGAATCTCATTAGGGCATAGAGTGAAGGGGGTGTTATGGAGCTGAAATTGGACAACTCTTAATGGGTTCGAGATAGAACTCGAAAACCCAGAAACCAGAATCGCGAGAAAATGAGATGAAGCACATAAAGAGAACACATTGGTGATGTGTAAGCAACCCAGAAGGGTTTTGGGTTGAGGCTTGAAGCTCGGGACCTGAAGAAGAAGAAGAGGGCAGTGGAGAAGAGAACGATTTGGTTACCCTCAAACTTACAGAAAAATGGCACCGCCGAGCTGACCACATTGATCAGCCAGACCAATTTTAGCTCGACACTTCCAGAATCTGAACATTTTTGGGGCCTGGGGTTGACTTTTGTTTTTTTGGTAAATATGGTTGACTAATTCAGTGAAAGATGACTGAAGTCAACGAACCCATAATCTCGATTTCTTACTTAGAATGGGAGGTTAAAATGTGAAAATAGCGAAATAAAATCCTTTTAAATTTTGGGTTTACGAGTATCGGGGTAAGAGTATTTATGGCTTTCAATCTGATCTAAGCTGAATGAGAAAGACTAAAAATGAGTAAATCGACTTTTTATTCAATCTTACTGATATAATTTAATTTACAATCCAATAAATTGGTGTAGGCCGTAAAATAAGGTTAATATAAAAAAGGTAGTTTAAATGGAAAAAAAATATGAAGGGCAGATTCGACGTTGCCACGTACCGTCATCGCATTGATTCCTAACGTTCGACTCGACTTTCCACGCAATCAACGATCAAAGGCACTGCAACGGTTGGTTGAAACACGCGATGGTAAGGCTAACGCCGTGTGGAAAACGTCGCGTATTTCCGCCGCTAAAAATACCGGTTCCGAGGCATTTTTGTCGACGTTTACAAAACGCCGTTATTCCATCACCGACTACATATGCTCCAGAGGCAACGTATTCTTAATTTCCTTTTATATTCAAGATGTAATCGATTAACTTTTTTCTTAAATTGCTCTCCCTGCCTTTCTCTAATCTAAACCCTTAAACCCTTTGTATGACATGCTACATTAATCAAGGGTATTTTAGTCATTTCAGTAAACTTTGACCGAATAAAATAAATACAAAACTCAATTAAAAACTACAAGACAGATAAATCATTGTAGTGGTGACAGGCAATTTCTCCTTTTATGGTTGGGAAAAATCTTTAAAATAATGCAAATATTACTCTTATCTTATATATTTCCATCAATCAATAAGATTTTAGCATGTAACAACAAACATTACTCTTCACGAAGCAAGGAACAACAAATATAAACTTTATGACATTATAAAAATCCATTAGCATACATTTTTTTACTTAATAGCACTTTAACTCAATGTTTTCAACACCCTTCAAGGCTTTTTTTTGCTCCCAAAAATGCCACAATTACTAGGTTCAACCATTTTGGTAGTACTATGGTTTCACAAATCTCCCATGAAAGACCTTCACCTGCATTAAAAAATAGCAGACTTTAAACTCAGTTTGTATATTTTGTTGACGATTTTACCCTTGGAAATTAAAATTTGGAAAATAATTATTAAAACAGATAAACTTACTTGCAAGATGGGAAAAACAAGAGAGGGGTAAGAAATTTTGGATTTTTTGTTTTTTTCTATTATTTTGAAATCTGAATTGTAAGGGCAGAATTGTCATTTTATACGAATTACAACAAAAGGACAAGTTTATGGTAATTTTTGCGGGTATCAAAGAAGATGGTTATAAATTGCAAAAAAAAATAAATGCCTCGAGGTATTTTTTTGCAATCAAGAGTAGGAGCTGTATATATACCTTGTGTCTATGTTTCTCCAAGGGTATAAATGGAACTCTCAGTATCCAGAAGAACGCCTTGGCTTTGACTCTGCCACAGCAACTCTGAGAGTTCTTCCATGCAACTCCTGCATCATACACATGATAAAACTCGATCACGGTTATGAATGTAAACTTGCATAATTCTCAAGGTTTGACGCCCCTTAATACTCTACCGACTTGTGAATTTTTTTAAACACAAATGTCTAGGACCACAAAAACATAGCCTGCAAAAACAACTACAAAGATGAAGGCACAAGACAAGGGATAATTGCAACTGACTGTGGTTTACACCTTTTACAAGTTACCGTGAATAAATTCTATTTTGCACCATACATAACACCGGTAGAAATTGCAAAAATGTACCATGAGGTATTCATTTTTTGCAACGTGTAGCCCTCTTTTTTCGATATTTTCAAAAAAATTAAGTCACGTAAAACTCACGTGCCCAAGTTTACCCCTTTCAGTTAAACATTAACGGTGCAAAAAAACATATTGTTCACAGTACCACCTTCCAATGGTTTTCACACCACAGTATCAATTTGCAAAAAGTGTAAACCGTAAGGTCAGTTTCCACATATTTTGGTTGCAGTATCAAAATCACTATCAGTTTAGCTTACCTAATAGATATACAATTCTAAATAACAATTACATACAACTATTGTAACACAACACAAAACAATATGGCAACGAAGGTGGTTTGATGTACTTCCCGGAACCCACACCGGTTTTTAAGGCATTATTTATTTTCTGATAATATATATATATATATGCAAAGGAAGGCACGTTATAACCCAAAAGACTTCGAAGATAAACAATGATGAGATACTTACAGCACCGTCCAATGACTCAACAGCATTGCTAACTTCATCAGCAGAACTCAACGTAACAAAGCCAAATCCCCTTGATCTCCCAGTGTCATAGTCACTGACAACCTTAGCTTCCACAACAGTTCCATGCTCGCTAAAAAAGGATCCTAGTGCCTCATCGTCCACATTCCAAGATAGATTGCTCACATACACTTTGTTGCTGGAGCCGCCGCCACCACCACCACCTCTAGGTCCTCTGTTGAAGGAATTGTAACCTCCTTCGCCTCTGCTAAAGTTGGTTTCTCTCTTTGGTGGAGGCGGTCCATAATTTACCCTCAATGCCCTTCCTTCAACTTCCTGCCACGTGTCACTCAATATAGTTTAGTTGCACTTATCTCAATGCTCATACATGACATATAACCATGGGGAGATTTAAACCAGCAATTCAGAGACAATACACTCTCCAGTCAACATATATACCCTTCCAAAGGCTAAAAACACCGAGTAAACCCCGAACTAATAATCCCTAGTATGAACAAGCTAAACCAAATTTGGGGTTTTGGCATACCCCAGATATGCACCCACTAACAACCTTTTATAGTAGAAAGGTGTTGTCTCACCCTTTTTTTAAAGGCACCTAACTGTCACCTTTTTTAGCAGTAAACAACGAAATCCGTTAAATATGACTAGTGCCGTCAGCTTTTAGCAAAAACTAATTGTCACCTTTCATTTAATGTCAAAAACTAATGGTCACCATTTGCAAAAACACCCCTGAAAGTAAAGGTGACAGTTACCGTTTGCTAAAAACTGACATCATCAATAATATTTAACAGAAGTCGTTGTTTTCTACTAACAAAAGTGATAGTTCGGTGTGTTTTTGGAGTTACCTCATTTTAGAATTTACATAGTGGGACATTCTTATGAGCAGAATGCTCTCGGGCAAAAATAAAACAAAACCATCAAAGTTCCACACACCGATTTATAACAATAACCGGCAACTAAATTCATGGATATGTTGCCAAAATGAAAACTTAAGAAGTGTTATAAAATGTCTATAGTGTGAAGTAGACAACACTAAAGCTTACATAGCCATTGAACTCCTGAGCAGCTGCTTTTACTTCATCCATTGAAGACATGGTCACAAACCCAAATCCTCTGCTCCTTCCAGTATCCCTGTCATAGATAACCTGCCAAAACCAATTAAAAAAACTCATCACACAGAAGCAATGATGTTTCCATTTTCAACAACTTGAACTCAGCACCGAAACCTAAACACTTCAACTTCCTGCGCAAAAACTCTTTCAAATTTCAATATGAACAAACAAACCAGCATTGAGCAAAATTCACCTAACCCCATAACTAAACCCTAAACCCACAGAGACCCTAAACCTTCTGCTTCTGCCAGTATACCTGTCATGGATAACCTTCCAAAACCATTAAAAAAAAACATCACACAAAAGCAATGATGCTTCCATTTTCAACATTTTGAACTCAGCATTGAAACCTAAAAGCTTCAACTTCTCTTTCAAATTTCAATACAAACAAACCAACCAATTATGAGCAAAATTCACCTAAACCCCATGACTAAACCCTAAACCCACAAAAGGTAAAGAAAAATACAGAGATATAAACCAGAGATAAGCATACAGAACCATTAAGCCCCATCACACAAAAGCAACAATGCTTCCATTTTCAACAACTTGAACTAGGCACCGAAACCTAAACCCACAAAGATCCACTAAAGGTAAAGCAAGATATAGACATAAACCAGAGATAAACATACAAAACCATTAAACCCCATCACACAAAAGCAACCATGCTTCCATTTTCAGCATTTTGAACTAAGCACTGAAATTTAAAAACTTCAACTTTCTATGCAAAATCTCTTTCAAATTTCAATACAAACAAACCAACCCACCATGAGCAAAATTCACCTAAACCCCATGACTAAAACCCTAAACCCTCAAAGACCCACTAAAAATAAATTAAAATATATACATATAAACCAGATATAGACACACAAAACCGGTAATGGAGGAAAGATTACCTCAGCCTCCTCGACAGTGCCGGCGTTCTCGAACAGGCCGGCGAGTTGGGCGCTGTCGACGGTGAAGGGAAGATTGCCCACGAAGAGCTTGAGGTCTTGGGAGAAGCTCTGCCCCTCGTCTCCGTCGCTCGAGAACTCTTCGTCCTGGCCCACCTCGGAAGATAAGGCAACGTGCCGGAGGAACCTCGCCGACGACTTGCCGGAGGAGGTCCTGAGGGAATGGGAAATGGGCTTCGCGTCGAATTTGACGGAGAAGAGAGAGAAGTTGGGTTTTGAGGCAAGGATTGGGAGGACGAGGAAGGAGGAGGCGGTTGCTGTGACAGCCATTTTCAAGGATAAGGTTTTGAGAGTGGAGCAATTGGGTCAATTGTGAAGATGAAGATGAAGCCTTTATACAAATGGAGGGCTTTATAGTTTTCAGATAAACCCCAATCGAATAAGATTATTTTCAGTATGGGTTTTTGAATTTTTATTTCGAAATTTCAATATTATTTATAGATTAATTTAAATTTTGAAGAATATCCCATGCTTAATTAATTTCGTATGATCGTTTTAAAATAGTACTTCAGTCAATTTTTTTTTTTTTTGAATATATGATATGACTTCTATTATATCGAAAAGAAAGGATCATGTGGATCGTATAATAATGAAAATAAGAAGAGATATAGTTCCGGTGAGGGCGAAATACTAATCCTACAGCAAAATACATGGCTTTAACGTGGATAAATTTAGGGGTAGTTCCCTATTCGTAATCTGGTTGGCAAAAAAATCCAAAAATCGATATCGTCTCAAGTTGAACAGGTCTATTGTGTCGTAACAGTCATCCAAGGAGTATATCAGGGAACGGAGGAGGCTAAGAAATAGGGGGTGTTTGTTCCTTAGGGGTTGGGGTGTGGTTTCTCTGAGACGCCATATGGTTCCCTAATGGCCTCATGATGACCAGCAAGGTTGCGTAGCTAGGGATGGCAATTGGGCAGGGACCCCTTGCCCCGTCCTCGCTCCGTGTCCCTACCTTATACCCCATCCCCGCCCCACCCCGTTCTCGCCTCGGGGGGAACAAGTATTCTAGGCCCTGTTCTCTCTCCCGCGGGAGATGAGGATTCCCCATCCCGTTCTCACTCCAAAAAAAATGCACAATTTGACATCACACAATTCTCAATACATAATTTTAAACAATATATATATAAATAAAACATTACATAATAATATGTTTCACCGTATAGTTAACACATAATAGAAAATGTATTTTAACATAAAATTAAATGTATATATTATTATAAAATATATATGTTAGAAATAATAATGTGGGGAGCGCTTGTCCTACCCCGCCCTGCGCCCCGCCAAAGTCTTCATGTACCACCCCAAACCCCGCATCGAACCGCCACACGCGGGGCAGGGACTTCGAGTCCATGTGGGGATCTCGCCCTATTGCCGTCCCTATGCGTAACTAGCCTTGTTATTGTCCCATTTGGATCAACTTACATGTCATGGTTATTGTTGTTACGTTTTATTCTCTCTAACAGATTCTATCCCCTAGCGTCGACGCACATATTCGACCCTACCTCTCTCTGTCTCTCTCCTCTAATTTCTTCTCTCTCCTTCCTCCGTCTATTTTTCTGGCAATTTGCTGGTTTTGGTCAGAATCGACATGCCGAAACCGACCTCCACCGCGAGACAATAATGAATCGGGCATAGATCTAACCTAACCGACCTTGTTGAATTCGACCCCCACTGCAAATGCTCTAAGACCCATATACAAAATATACACGAGAAACCTGTGAAAATGAAACGAGTATAAGTTGTAATATACTCGCATGCTCACTTAAACCTACAAAATTATACACAAAACGCCCTCGAGATTGGTGTAGATCAATCACCGATACGGAAATCCATTTGGTCAACGATGCTATTCTTGCAGCAGTCGACCAAATATAACATCCACAGTGTGATTAGATTGAATCGGTCTAATTGGGTTGTTTTTTGGGGAAATTAGTGTACGTTATACCCGATTCGTAGGTCTAATTCAATTCCCATCACAGTAAAAAATATACCGATTCGATGTATTTCGAGTTTAATGTACAAAAATCGAAACTAATTCCGATTATTAAACTAAACAATAGGAAAATATATAATTAGTGGATCGGGTTGGTTTAAGATACGATAGGAGGAGGAAGTCGGTGGGGACATGTACAAAGGTTATGTATGCAACAAACAAGCCATTTCACGCCACATAGCTCCCTTCTTCTTTATTCTCACTTCTCAGCATCTTTTTTTCTCTTTCTTCATCCTCGGACCATCCCTTCATAGGCTCTGCTTCGTCTCAGTCTTCTTCTCCAAACAAAACCACAGGTAAAGTAACCTTAACACAGTTATGGCATAGCTCTAGCTTATCATGCGATACGATGATACTATGATTGTCTGATCTTGAAATTCGGATTTTAGGTGCAGTTCAGATAAGATCATCACATGTCTAGATTTGTTCTATGTGGTTCACAGCTTGATCTTCAAGCTATATTTCAATAATTTATTATTTATTTAGGAATGATAGTAAAAACTTACGGTAAATTATTTGTATTCTGTATATACCATATGTAGATTACTTTTTTTTATACATGACAGTCCCAATTATTTTCGTTTATAAATCCGTTATTTTTTATAAAAATTAGTCGTGCAGTTTTGTTCATTATATTACGCATTGTAATTTCAAACCCTTATACATGCATTTTACGGGTTTTTTTTCCTCTTATGTAAGTGGATTTATAGACGGGAAATGGTTTTTGTGATTCCGAACCCTTATACATGCACTTCTGGGTATTTTCGACTGTGTAAAAAAGAAATATAATCGGGTTAGTGGATTTATTGTTGTTGTAATTTGTAACCCTTTTCATACACGTATTTTTTTAGGTGTATTTTCGACTTTTTTTGTAAAAAGACAAAGTAACCACGATGTGGATTGTAGACGGAAAATTGTTGTAATTTGAAACTTTTATACGTGTATTTTTGCAGAGGTCTTTACGACTTTACGTGAAAAAATAATAACGACAATAGATATAGATGCATAAATTTGTTGGGAGATGTCGTTTGTAAGAAAAAATAGTTAACCTATAACATAATTAATCTGAATCTGAACTTTTTTATAATGATTGCATTTATTTATTATAAATGTAAACAAATATTTCGAATTGTTCCTTTTTGTATATTATATCCCTCCTCTTTTTGACAACTAGAAAGCAAATATTTTAAAACTTGTCTTTTTTTTTGTTATGTTTTGTATGATCTTATTTTTAAAATGACGATATTACCCTTTTAATTACTGTTATCTACCGACATTGTGACAGGCAATTACAGATCAGAGAAGAAGAGTGCGGAAGAAAAAATGGGGTTTGTGATAGTGATATCACTTCCGTTGATATTGCTAATTTTGATTGTGGCTCTAGCCTTTTACCTTCTTGGGTCGGCCCGAGCCCGTAATCGAACCCAGCCTCCACCACTTTATGGGCCTCCAGTTCCAGCTCCTCCTCATGTACTACAG
This sequence comes from Erodium trifolium, assembly GCA_036897425.1. NCBI lineage: Eukaryota > Viridiplantae > Streptophyta > Magnoliopsida > Geraniales > Geraniaceae > Erodium > Erodium trifolium. The sequence continues at coordinate 458 of JAYMTN010002229.1, read as the reverse complement.
GCCCAACATGAGACTCAAGAAAAGCCCACTTCCCAAGTCTAGCACTCCCTTTCCTTACTATATGGTCTCTTATGATGCCATGTAATTGCTACACCTACAACAACTACAAGTGAAGTTGCATGTAAATATAAATTGCATATATAAGTACAATTACGTGCATTACTTACTATTAATTACCTACCATTGAAAAACCCTATGGTTGTTCTGCTAGGGTTTGCGCCTCCATGGAGGACAAACCTAGGTATTCAACCCCCTATCTCCATCTCTTTCGGCGTAGGTTCGGTCTCCTACGCCCCTACTATCAATGTCGTCGTTTATCGGCCGCTCGTTCGACCCATGACCTTGTTCTAGGTTTCCTGCCGGGTGGCGCGTCTCGGGTTTCGGCACCAATCTACGACCTTGCTCTGGATTCCCTGCCGACATTTTGATCGACCCATGACCTTGCTCTGGGTTTGGGT
>JAYMTN010002228.1:0-11387 GCA_036897425.1 Erodium trifolium | reverse complement strand
TCGGGGCCGGAGCCGCGGCCTGCGTCTCGAAATTTCGAGTCGCGCGACGCGGCCCGAACCTCGGTCCGATAAATAACGAGACACGGGCCGCAAATTTTTCGCTCCACACCGATGCGGCTTACTCTTTAAGGCTCGGATTGAAAGGGACCGAGACTCGGGACGCAGGTCGGGCAAACCCACTGCACATGGTCTTAATCTTGGTAGTAAAACTCTGCAGGACATAGAGGGAGTCCCCAAACCGTATCACTATGGTGGCTACACTCTGCAACACAGGCCCCATTTGCGTTCGCCCCAATTGTTATCCATCTCGGAGAAACCCTAGCCGATTCCGTTCTCGCTCCGTTGTCATCGAGACGGTCCAAGGCCAAGTCTCCGACGAAGCTCCTCCTAATTCCGTCTCTCGTCGTCTCATCCTCCTCCGCCATGCCCAGAGCTCCTGGAACGACTCCTCCATACGAGGTAATGTATGTATGCCATTTCCGGTTTCGACAGCCGAACGTAGTTTGCTCCTTGCTTATCGATTGAGTCTCTTTGCTTTTCGTTATCGCCAGACCATGACCGCCCCTTGAGTAATACTGGACGAGCCGATGCTGCGTCTGTTTCTCACAAGCTTCAGCAACTGGGTTGGATCCCGCAGCTCATTCTGTGCAGGTTGCTAGTTTTTGGAGCTCAAATTTTATGTTTGTTGTAGGATAATCTCTATGGGTTTGGTGAATTGATTGCACATTTATTGAAAATGGGGTTAGCTACTGAGTGTGGCTATTGGCTCCGGTTGTTTTCATGAATTGCTTAATTTTGGTATCGGAGTTGCTGATTTGGTGTGGTTGGTGATGCAGTGATGCGGTGAGGACAAGAGAGACGCTGAAAATAATGCAAGAGCAGGTGCGAGGTTTTCTGGAAGCTGAGGCGCATTTCGTTTCGAGTTTTTATTCTATTGCAGCAATGGATGGGCAGACTGCCGAGCATCTTCAACAGGCTGTTTGTAAATATTCTAGAGAGGAGATACTTACAGTCATGTGAGTTTTGTGCACTCAATCTTGTAACTTATCTGCAATTCCTCTTGCATTTGGGGACACTAAAGCTGATAGTATTTGGTCTGTGTTTTACCTCTATATAGCATCAAATACTGATCTCATTTACATTTAGTTCTGAGTGTACACTAGTTTGTATATCAGTGTATGAGAATGGTATGCATTCAGGATTTATCTTTGCTTTTTGTGAAGTACCTCAGAATAAAAAGAAAAAAAATTCTCTATTCATGCATGTTTAATAGAATCATGGCAATCTTCTTCATGCATATCAAATGCTTCTTAAGTTTTTGGATATTTTTTGGTTGTAAATCATTTGAATGAGCTTTTCAAGTCTGTTATTTGCTACATGTTTGACTATTTAAGTAGCTGATGTAATCCCTTATGCCAATGAACCAATAATGAAGATAACAACGTGCCTAAGTTGAATGATATGATCTTCTAGAGTTTTATACTTATACTGTTGCTCTGTGCCGCACAGGTGTATGGGACATAATAGGGGATGGGAGGAGGCTGCATCCATGTTCACTGGTGCCTCCATAGAACTGAAGACGTGTAATGCTGCTTTGCTTGAAGCTACGGGAAAATCATGGGAAGAGGTTTGGTTTCTTTCTCTTTGTTAGTATGCTTACTAATCAGCCAACAACATGGGTGGGTGGGTATGCATGACATAAGCTAATGCTCATAGTTGGATGATATATAGAGCATGTTACTCCCATAATATGAAAGTACATAAAGTGTGTTAGTATGTAGAATATCTTGCTAAGTTGAACTCCCTAACATGCGAGCATGAAAGAGGTAGAAACAGACAGAAAGTGGTCGATAAACAATTTAGTCACTGCTGAAGGGCAGCTCCTCAACATCATTGTATCTTCTGAACACCCCTCCTATCAGCTAATCATTCTTATGGGTTTGGGAACCTACATGTGTTGTAATACAATATGGGCATGACTTTAGTTAATTACGTGTGCAGTACAGAGTTTGTGGACTTCTCAGTTATGGAAAAGACAATAATATATGTATCTCATTAATAGATTTCTCTGAGAATGTGAGTGTAATCATCTCCCTCCACTTTTATCTATATCTGATCTGGTGTGTTGTGAATTTGCAGGCATTTGCATTAGCTGGACTAGGTGGGTGGAAACTTCACGGCATTGTAAAACCAAGTAATAGCATGTAGTGTTGTTTGAAGTTTTGGGTACCAATACAAGCTTAGCACCCCCTGCACATTATAAACACTTCTCTTCTACCTCATATATATTCTAGGAAAGAACAAAAAAAAAAAAAGAGAATGGCAATTCTACTTTTGAGTTTGCTCTGCAGTTGCATGAATGCCGATATGTCACTGATCTCCTTCTCCTGGCCTTACATGACACACTTGACATTGAAAAGTTAAGAATGGTCTATGATTTGAGTTCAAAATGCGTTTTGGAAAATCATGGATGTTGGAGCTAGTTTTTAGCCACGTGAAGGTGAACTACTTATGTATACGTCAACATGATGTACACGAAGAAGAAATATAGGCTGTCCGACATAGTCACAGGTTCCTCTGCCATGAAGTTTGATTAGCCAGCTATTTGTTCATCTTGATATGTTCCTTTTCCCCGTCTGGACTTCCTCTCCCCACTTCTTTCCATTGAGTTGTAAATGATCATGTTGGTGATATAGCAAGTGAATCGCATCCTTTATGCATGAAATCAAAATTCTATTTCTCATCAGTTCTGGTATTGTGTTAGATCATCCATTTTACTTGAACTTGATGTATTTTAAGCCTCCCCAGGATCAATACATAGTGGCTTGTCAAAGTGGATAAGAGACTTTAACTTCAACTCTTACACATGGGTTCAACCACACCATGCTGACCACGTATTTAAGTCTTCCTCGGTAATATGTCAATCCAAAGATAATAGTTACCTTTTTCGCTTAGTAATTTTAAATATATTTAAACCTCACTTCCATGCAAACTAGGAAATAATGTACAAAATTGTGATGACCCATCACTTGTACAGGTAATCCTATCCGGTAATGCTCAAATAGGACAATCTGTGAATGTAATTGTGTTCGATATTGGATCTACCATTGTGTAAGAAAGATTGTGCAAGTACATTACTTGTATTGAAGGGAAATCAGCTGAAAATACAGTTTCTTAAACCTATCTCAGTCGGGCATCTAAAAGGAACAAGTTCTCTGACCCAATCAGAGTACAATAGATACACACATGACACATGGTCAAGGCAGAAAAGTCTAGATCCACAAGTTACATACCTAGAGGTCAAGGTCATCTCCATTTGATCTTCACTCCTAATTTATATGCTCGAAGAAGGATCAAACTCATCCCTTGGAACGAAAAGGGGGTTAGATTGCTGGAATGAAGACTCTAGGATCTGGGGTGTAAGTAACGACTCCTGTTTAGAGAAAGCTCCATCTATACTCACTCGTTGTTTCTTAGTTAACCTCTCGCCTTTGGGGCTAACAGGATCTGGAGTTAAAGGTTCATGGAGTGATGGGAAAGATTCATCAGCAGGGTGGCTCTTGGTTGGAGAATGTCCCTTATCGGGGAGCGGAGATTCGGAGATTGGGCCTGGGGTTGCTGGGTCATTTTTGTTGTCAGCCATCGGGTCTGAGCCAGGCTCTTCAGCAACAACTCCACCAAGTCGCTGTTGCTCTTCAATTATTTTCTTCAAATACTTGCCTTGGGCTTCTATACGTAGTTGAAGCTGTCTTTGCACCTGTTGTGTTTGACAATTATGAAATAGCATGCTCAGTGAGAATAATTCCAACAGTAAACAAACATATGATGCTATGCTACATTTAGGCAAACTACAACAATGAACTACTTTGCCTGCCCTGCGTTTCTCAGTTAATTAAATAAAATTATTATACCATGCATTTTTTCAGGCATACATGTAGATATACAGATCAAATACGAAATGTAGAAAGGCACGAAATCAGAAATGTGGTAGTGAAATCCACAGAAAAAATCTTATATCAGCAGTACATGGGTTTGGAAACACAATTGGAAGTCTGATTGTGGAGACATGAATGCATCCACATTTCACCATATAATTCACAGAAGAATGCGGAAACTTGATATGATATTATAACTCTATCTAGTGACCTTGATTCATTTTCCATAGATATCACCACCATGGACTAAGAGCGATAAAGTAAGTTAGTCATTGGATACTAAAACAGAATACTAGAGATCTACCTCCAATTGCTCATGCAGTCGCTTTTGCACTTCCATCTGGAGCTTGAGAGCCTCAGTAATTTGCATTCCACTGCATACAGTTACAGAATATGCCAAACGGTCCATCAAAAAGTTATCAGAACACTATAAGAAAAGTTTCTAAATCATATGAATTCATTTGAATCACTGAAGAGGTTCTCAGAGCACCCATACATTTGATAGACAAGATGTTTCATATACAAACTTAAAGTTCCAAAAGAAAGTTCGACACCGTCACCAATTGTCTGTCAACTTCAAAATGAAACTAAAACACAAAGCAAAAGAAACACATTGACTTACGATGAACCGTCAAGACTAGAAAGCATATCTCCGGATTCTTTATTGTCAACTTTCGCCCCTTGCATTAAAATTTGAAAAGTGTCAATAAACAGAATATAATGCCATCGTTGTAGAACATCTTCCAACAACTATAATGTATAAGCACAGGGAAGCTATACACAAAACACAATTGACAAAAGCTGGTTGTGAGATAGTGTGCAAATAGTGTTTAGGTACACCTACCATCAGATGAGGAGTCGGGAAGGTACTTTGCCAATCGATATTTCTGGGTTTAGCATAAAACAATAGTTAGAAAAACAAAAACAGAAGAGAGTATTACATACTATCAAAACATATTCTCAATGTTTTGATGTACTTGCTATCACATTTCACATGCCTGTAAATGACTTTTGACATGGTATATTGTTAAACCTTGGACACCCATGACTCTGAGAACACCTTTGGGCGTAGCCCCTGAAAACAAAACGGAAAAGAACATAAAAGAGTGAGTAAAATAAGATCTATAACATCTGAATTGCATAAGTTTCATAAACAAACATGATAGTTTCTCGTGCGAAAATCTAAAACAAACACATGGATCTTGGCCCATTTTTTACAGTGACAATTTGATTCCTAAAATGAGCTCTCAAATTTTTTAAAAGGGGTTATCCTTAAATTTGGCCCAACCATACCAAAAAAGAATTTAAATCAAGGTGAAGTGATGAGGATTGGTTCATTCATTGGAGATCTTAAGGAAAGAGTAGATATTTTTATAGCTGGTGAATCTTACCAAACACCTGACTTTAATGCCAAGATGCCTACCGTTATAGATCAAACTTGATGAAGATTGAATTTTCTAGCCGTAAGCCACATCAAACAGAAAGCCAGAATAATCACTCTATATGGTTTATCTTTAAGGTAAACAGACAACAATAAAAAATAAGTCAACAGTAAAACTAAATTTACTCACTATCTGGCCCACCAAGTTGAGCCACGGCATCAATGAAGCGCTCATGAAGATCATGTGTCCAACGTAATCGTTGCTTGGAGGCAAGACTAGGGTTGTTGTGACTGTTCCCTCCATGGGTGGGGTCCATTGCAGTACTGCAATCTAAGTGTTGACCATGAACTACAGAATTGCTGTGGACTACACTTGGACTAGGAGTACTCGTTGGCAGATACATTTGTCATTTATCTACGCAAAAGAAACAGTAAAGCTATCAATATCATATTAGAGAAACAGATATTGATGTAAATTTAAATATAACTACCTTATGTATTCAATAATAACCAAAACTGGAATTTCAGACTACAGCAAATTTTCAAGGGACAACAAGAAATTCATTTAGCTTGATGTTAGTTAGTGCTCCACCTCTCAAGCAGCAGGACACTCTGGCAACTTCAAGCCAGCACTGCGTAACCTAGCCCAGATTACTTTACCTAAATACACCATCCAGATTCCAAACAAGCTTATAATGTTAGGTTTCTATCTGATCTGAAGCCTATGAGTGTTCAATGGTCTAACTATTTGCTTATATCTAGTTGATAGATAAAACTCATTAAGCACAGCTATAGCTCCATGTCTCTAGCTAAAAAACATACGGTACTACGTTATTAGAATAATAAATCATTTATTTAGGACGAAACAATAAAATCATGTTTCTCATTTACAAAACACATACAAATTAGCAAGAAAAAAGGTTATAATATCATGTATAATGTTAATAAGGGATAGGGTTAATTAAGGAATTTCAAAAGTGAAAAACTGCACATGCTCCAAAATCCCAATTTCCCGTTAGTTTTCACACTTTTGCGATGGAAAATAGTACATCGTAAGTATTTGCGAAACGCGCATAGTTCACCGCAAGTTTTTTTTTTTGTAATTGTCCCAAAAAATAATAACATGAATGTGAATGGTGGCTCTGCTTTTATATGCCTTAGATGGTCCTACTAAAGAAAAAAACAGCTATGTAAATTTAATTGATGCTACTATATCCCATTATATAATGAAACAAAAACGTTATTCAAGACTGACACGGATATTTGGACATACAATCATATCCTCCCTTAAAATTTATGCCCTCATGACCTGATGTTCAATTCATACTTCATGATTCAATGTACCATAGTTTATCAAGATATAAAGTTTAAGCTGAATACACAACCTAATGGAGAGAAAAACACGAAAAAAAAACACTTTTGATCTCCATAGTTACTTATATTAGACATAAGGTTTCCCAGTTTGAACATCTTATCCTCATATGGTCAACTAAATCAATAATTGGGGTTGGCCTGAAGGTATAATTTGTCAGAACTAGCTAAGAATATATGAAATATACAGAAATTCAATTGAATGAATTTCTCTTGCTATTAACTGCAAGATTCTTTCAGTTCAGGGTGGCCTCATTAGTTAATGACTTGTACAAACACAATTATAAATTTAGCTTTGGACATCTCAACAACTTTGAGCTGGGAATTGACGATTACAAATCAAAGTAAACCTAAAAAAAATCATCATATATAAAAAAGAAAGAAGAAAATGACAACCCTAAATCCACCAAAGAAGAAGAGTAAATTTGAAGTGAAGCCGAGTTGAAAGGAGAAGGTGGAATTGGAAATGAAAAATAAAGACGCACCCGGATCTGCAATCCTCAACCAATGACTAAGCGCAGAAGCAGATGTTTGGAGGCTTGTTGGGCTCACAAAACACCAAAAGCTGTTGCTCAGATTCTCTGCAGACCAGACCCCAACCTGTTCGACGAAATGACAGAGAGAAGAGAAAGTCGAAAATCAAACTTTTAACCACTACCCACTCAAAGGCGCGTGTCTCTCCCTCTTTTTCAGTTGCAAGATTTGTCTAACCAACAAATAATTATGGTGATTAGTGCATCCCAAATAATCTGATTTTGATTCATCAGGATTAGTTAAGGGATGGTGATGGGGACTGGCTTGGACGGCGGAGGAATCTGGATACATATATTCCGTCATGCCTTAGGTTGATTGCGACATTTCCGTCCACTTCTGTTTGTCTTGCCGTTATGATTTCCTACCGTTCCAACTTATGTGTGATTTTGGAGGATGGTTTTATGGACGAGTACACCCAAACCCATTGAAGTTGTCGCACCAAGGTCGGTTCATTTTGATTCAATTTTGTATTAGAATATATATTTTAACGTCGTCTAGACATCATTTTAACGTCGTCTCAATTGGAAAAAACAATCTTAGCAAACCGATCTGATAAGGTCGGATGGATTGAGGTGGTTATCCGATTTGTGTAAGCATGACAAGGCAGGTGAGGACGGATAAAATCCAGATCTGAAACTCGACGTCGTGACCAGAGATACGGTGGTAAGCTTGAGAGCCGAGTTTCTACCTCTTGATGTGGTATTTGACTTAAGAAGGATGATGAAGGTGAGAGATTCAAGAAGGCGAGGACAACTAAGAAATGATATGAAATTAGTAAGGAATCGAAACGTTTAAATGCGTAGACTTGAGAGTGTTGGAAAATGTAACTAAGGCATTGGTGTCTATTTGTATTTGAGCCTTACATCGATTTTAAACCTTTCCACACATCGTCACCGTTGTTAGGTTGGGCTTTGGGCCACGAGACAGTGGGTCAGATTAAGATATCTTTTGAGGAGAATTCGGTTGTTGACTTTTCCAAAACAAGTTGACCGAGTATCAAAAAAGAAACCATACACATTATATATTATAAATATTTCTTAAATAAGATTAATGGAATAACATAATTTGTCCATTTCAATGTCCGGATCAGATCATCCGGGTTTATAATTTTCATGTCCGAACCTTGTCCGGATTAACTATAAAATCTTGGGTTTTTTTCCTTCCGAGTACGGATCGGGTCGACTCCGAATTTTACTAGACCTTAATGGGCTCACTATTTGGAGTCCAAATTGCCCATTTCACAATATGATTTTAGTTGTAATTCATGAACTTTTAATTTAAAAGTTTACGAATTACGACTTAAATTAGATTGTTTTAAGAGACCACATTAAAATCATTTTTATTTTACAAACAAGTCATTTTTTTTTTCAAAACCCATTTACTTTAAAAAAAAACAATTTAGAACATTTTAAAAACCCTTTCAGATTTATAAATGGTTACATTTCAAAAATCATTCACTTCTAAAAATCAATTTAGAACAATTAAAAACCCTTATAATTGGTTACATTTCAAAACCAATTTTGAACATTTTAAATAGTTCAAAAATTGTTGTTACATATGTCATATTTATAAAGAAACTGTTTGGTGCTTGATTTATATAACAAATCAATAAAACGTTTGATGATCATTTCTACTTATTAGTATGATATACACCTTAAATATAATTTTAATATATGAATAAACTAAAATTAGTTTAAATGTACAAAATATAACCAACATACATAGTATAATTAGTATAATTACTATTGAAGGAAGAGTATTATTTTGGGATCGATTTGGGCGTGTGCAGTCTCGAGCAGGTGGCTGCTTTGGAGCTTCTTCTGTCTCCGAGCCCAGTTGGAATGGCGTGGAGTATTGAGGTCTTCCTCGAGGGTTGGAGCAGTCTTGTCGGGGTGGTGTCGTTTGGTTTTGGAAAAAGGGCGTGGAGGTGATGGCTGTGATGACCGACAGTGCAAGAGGTGCTGTTCTTTATGGTGTGGTTATTTGTTTTGATGTATGTGTGTTTGGTTTATATTTTTTGGGTAATGTCTTGGATTTTTATTGGTTGGGGTCGGTTATTTTGTCCCTTTGTTTGGTGTTGGGGATGTTTGATGTTCTGTAGACTCGGTGTTGAGTTGGTTTCTATTCCCTTTAGATGATCCCTCGTATTGGGGTGCTTATCGTTTCAATGGTTTTATTTCTCACAAGAGACCATTTGATGATAAAATTCTTCGTTGATCAAAATTAAAAGGGGAGTTAGAAAGAGATTGTTGTTATGGTTCCGTCCATATGGGAAACGAGTAGATTGTGTTAATCGTTGGCAGAGGAATATATATTGTTGAAGCTAGGAAGAATCTTTCACTCAATTATCCATTACGTGTTCGCACAATACGTTAGAATCTCATCCGCGAGCCTCTTTTGAATCTAGTTAGACTCAATACTTTGATTGAGAATGATATTGTTGTCTTTAATAAGAATGAGGATTCTGCAAAGATATGTATTATAGTGGGGGTATTTTCTGTTTAATGTTGATGAAATTTTCATTAATAAAAATATATTTATACTTCCACTTATATCGTTGAGTCTCTTGATCTTTGATATGGTAGATTAGGACATATTAATGTTCAATCGATCAAACGCTTAAAGAATATGTCTAATATATCCATTTTCTCTGCCTCTAAACTCTCAAAATGCGAAACTTGTACAAAAGCAAAATTTAAAAGAAACCTTATAAACTTATCACAACGAGACAAATAAACCTTCTTGATTGAATCCATACTGATCTTACAAATTTCAAAAACTTTAAGAGGAAAGGATGTAATGTTACCTTTATTGATGATTGCTCAAGATTCACGACAGTCTATCTTCTTAAAAACCAAAGACAAAACTGAACAGATATTCGTCAAATTTAAGAACGGGGTAGAAAAAAAATTCGAGAGCAAGACCAAGAGAGTTAGATCTGATAGAGGTGGAGGGTATGACTCAATATTTTTTTTAGAGAAGTTTGTGAATCGAATGGTATCATTCATGAAACTAGTGCATACACGTAGCTAAACAAAATAACTGAACTTTAAAGAGCATGATGAATGTTATGCTTTCAAGTTCAGGTCTTCCTAACATAATATGGAGATAAATAGTCCTATCTGTTTGTTATATCTTCAACCGAGGTTCAACAAGACCCCTTATGAAATATGAAAAGGTTATGCTCTAAACCTACATGTTCTCAGAGTGTGGGGGATGCATGGACAAAGTGAGCCTACTTGGCTCTAAGATAACCAATAATGGATTTGAAACCTATGATTATGTGTTCATAGGTTACTCTCAAAACAACGCGTAATATATAGATTCATGTTTATATAGGTTATCTCAATCTCTGAAGTTAGAGATGCTGATTTCTATGAGCACGTCTTTCCACTAAAGAAAGACGTTGCTCCTACTTCGGTTAAGCCCACTACCACTAATACATTTCCCTTGCTGATTGATGGGTGGGTTGTTGGTGCTTCCAACTCAGAAGCTCGTCTTGAAGAACCTAGAAGAAGCAAGAGGCTTGTGATTGAGAAGAATTTTGGAGACAACTCCGTGACTTCCTTCTTCTCCAAATTTACTTCAAAGGACAACATTTCTAACGAGCCTATTTCAGCCTTCCTGTTAGAAAATATCCTAGAACCTACGATAAAGCTCTAAGATCAATTGATGCTTACTTCTATATAGAAGCCATCAATAATGAACGAGATTATATAGTAACCAATCAAACTTGAGATCTAGAAGATTTATCTAAAGGTTCCAAACCGATAAGTAGTAACAAGATCTTAAGAAGAAACTGAGGCCTGATGATATAATTAGATCTATAGTTGCCTTACCTAAAGGTTCCAAACCGAAAAGCATGCATGCAAAGAACGCTGTCAAACCATGCATACAAGTCTTGTCAATCCGTTTGAAGTACAAAAAGAGGAAAAAGGGACCTCAACAAAACCGTCTCCGAAGTTACCATAGCCCAAGTTGTAGGCACGAGCAAGATGCATAGTTGAACTGAGTAATGATGTAGACTTTGTTGACACCGTTGTTAATGCAGTTGCTCATTGAAACATCAATCAACCTGTATGAACCTCCAATAGGCACATGCACGTATATATAAGGTACATCCTCAATGTCCTTACTTCTTGCATCCTAAAAAATAATATGGGTGA
>JAYMTN010002227.1:0-11388 GCA_036897425.1 Erodium trifolium | reverse complement strand
CGATCTTGGCTCCATGGAGGAGAAACTTGGACGTGCACCACGTGAGTCAGATACTTGCCGTCGATCTCCACCGCCCCTTCTTCGTCTTGGCCGACGCGTATACGGTGCTCCGACCACCACTCATGTGTAACTTCCATCCTTTCCTTTGTGTTTCTCTCAGAATTGAAGAATTAGGGTAAAGAGATTTCTTTGCTAACATGTATACGTCCCTCCTACTACTTTATAGGGTTTACAATTGTACCCTCGATTTTTATGTAATTTTTCTTACCTACCCTTTCCTCTTTCTTTTCTTTCAAAATTAGTTCGAGCAATTCTTGGGATAGTGTAATCTGTCTAGGCGGCGTTTAGGCGCTCAGATCTACAAAAACGCCCTATTTAGGGGTATTAGGCGAATGTTTGGTTCGAACACGAAAAATCAGGCAGATGGGTGCTTAGGCGGACTGATCGGAACTTGTCTGACGGTCGGAGTCAAGCAGACGTCATGCAGTGCCGAAGACTCACACATAGGGTTTTTGCCTGTGAAGAGGGAGAGGGTTACGGTAGTATCTCCATCTATGTGAGGACGGAAACAGTGATGGCGGCTCCAGCTATGTGAGTGGAAGAGACGGTGGCAGAGGATGTCAAACTTGGTCCTAGGCGGGAGAGCAGGACAATGATGAGAAGACATGACGCGTCCCAATGGAATCTGGCACAACCCCTATATATACATATATGACCCTCTCTCTCATACCATGTGGAAATCTAAAATAACATCAATTGTTGTTCTTCCATTACAATCAAAATACTCTTATATATATGGGATAGTTATTCATAATTAAGGTAAGTTTAAAGATTTAAAACTTCCTAATAGTGATTGCTTGGGAATCAAGACATCTAACCTTTCCTAATAATGATTGATTAGTAATCAAAATATACCCTTTCATATATTGATTACTTGGTAATCAAGCCATGAACTTTTTTTTTTGAAACGACAAATATTATTGAAGGAGCACCTCCTTTACAAGCTCATCTTTCGGGTGTGGATTGAGAGGAGAACTTCCAAGTACCATTTTTCATTTACCGGAGTTGCGTATTCTCGACCTGACATTGAATCCAAATCACAAGGGGGATTTTCTTGAACTTGATCGCAACCATTCCCTCGAGGAGTTGGGAATTGGTTACTGCAATTTTTCGAGGTTCACATCACTTGGTAGACTTTCCAATCTCGTAATGACTACACAAATTCATCCAATGATTTATTTACATTATACGCAATCGATTGCACTCGACTAACCATTTCATATCGTTAAATACAATTATAATTGAGCCTTCAACTATCAACTTGAGTTTTTAGTTTAGTTGGTTCGGTATCAGAGTTTGATTCCTTACGGACCCGGATTCTCAAACCCCGCTCTTTACAAAAATTCTAATTTATTATCTATTAAATCTAATCCGTCCCTAATGTACCACCCCTTATATTCCTTCTTAATGGGTTCCTCTACATCAAAAATATCTTCTCAATATGTTTCTCATCTATATCTTAATACATATTTTCAGATCTTCTCTCAATGGGCTTCCCAGTTATTTTTTAATGGGTTGTGTTTCTCAAACCTTTTTATCGGACTTCCTACGTACCTCTCAATGGGCTTCCTTCCTACGCACCTCTTGATGTGAACAAATTTAGAAAGTTCAGGTCAATACGTTGTCAAAGAACTATGACGAGTTTGGTTTTAATAATCATTACCTTTGGAAAGCGAGTCTAAAGTGGCGTGCCAGCGGATTCGGTCTACACAACACTCGGTGCAAATATTCTTTTGAAACATGCTTTAATTTTCTTAATGTTTTTTTTTTTGTTTCATTTCACATCCCTTGTCCTAAGCTTTATCATTGAAATACATGCGTGTGAACGTGTCTTTTTTGTTTCATTTCACGTCCTTTTTCCTAAGCTTTATCATTAAAATACATCCTAAGAGTTCTTGTTGTCTATAAGATCTCATGTTAGACTACCTACACAACACTCCCATATTGATTTCCAAAGATATGAATACACATCTACTCAAAATCATCTTGTCTTGTTTCACTTCCTGCTTGTTCATCTTCTATCCTGTCGGAGGCGTTCATGATGTTGATGGTGGCAATCCGATTCATATCTTGCGACTTCATCGATGCCATGACGAAGAAAGGTCTGCTCTCTTGAAGTTCGAACAGGGCCTCAGCATTGTGCGGTACGAGTTCTCTTATCACAAGACGGATTCCTGGAAGGTGGAAGGGGATTGTTGTTTTGGTTGGGATGGTGTGGAGTGTGATCAAGTCACCGGTCATGTCATCAGCCTCGATCTCAGCAAGAACTCTACGAGCGAGAGCTACATCGAAGGTTCTTTAAGCGGTAACAACACCCTTTTCCAACTCTTTCACCTTCAAAAGCTTAACCATCTTGATATCTCACACAATCAACTTACTGGCCAAATCCCATCTTCCCTATCAACCCTTACCCAACTTGTCACTCTTGATCTTAGGCACAATCGACTCACTTTTATGTGGCTTCAAACAACAATTGGTCCGGCCATTTGTCACATCTTTTTTGCAAGTTGAGTCACCTTAGTGTCTTGGACGTCTCCAACAACAATATCAGTGGCATCATACCACAATGTCTTGGCACATTCGGCACATCTCTGTCGGTGTTGGATTTGCGAATCAACAAGCTTCGTGGAACAATACCTCAATCGTGGAATCATGGGAGTTCCTTACGGGTGATAGCTTTGTGTCAGAACCAACTGGAAGGGAAGATTCCAAGATCATTAGGCAACTGCACATATTTGGAGTTTATTGATTTTGGAACAAATCAGATAGTTGACACATTCCCTTCTTAGTTGGGATCTCTTCCAGATTTGAAGGTACTAATGCTGCAATCTAACCGTTTCCACGGTGAAATCCAAAATCTTGAAGGCAGTTTTCAATTCAAGAAGTTACGGATCATTGACATATCTTTTAACGGGTTTTCAGGTAAGCTTCCATCAATGTACTTTCAATCCTGGAAGTATATGGAATCCTTGGATTCAGATCAAATAATGGAATACATGGAGATTAACCAATTAAAGTATTTTACCTATCCAAATTCAAACATTGGATCTTATGCAAATTCAGAGATTGAATACTATGGGTACTCTATCAAAATAATAAACAAAGGCATGGAAAGGATATACTCCAAGATTCCAAATATCTTCAAAGCTATTGATTTCTCACACAACCAATTTGAAGGGGAGATCCCAACATCCATAGCAAAGCTAAAAGGCCTACACCTGCTCAATCTCGGGCACAACAGTCTTACTGGTACCATTCCTTCCTGGTTAGGAGATCTTCATCAACTCGAGTCGTTGGATCTTTCTCACAACAAGTTATCAGGAAAAGTTCCTCAAGAGGTAACTCAACGATCATGTTTGTCCTTCTTCAATGTATCTTACAACAACCTCTCGGGAATTATACCATATGGGGGGCAAAGCGATACATTCGACAACAGTTCGTACATGGGAAATCCAAGATTGTTAGCATATCATCCGACTCAGCCTCCAATTCTAACACCAAAGACATGGGAAGAAGAAGAAGAAGAGGAACCAGTGTTCGATCAAATTGAATGGATGGTGATATCGATGGGATGCAGTAGTGGACTTGTAGTTGGTGTCGTTTTGGGAAATGAGTTAGCCGTGAGAAAGCCTTTGTGGTTTGTGAAACTATTGGGAGGTTGGTTGTGAAGATGGTTCTCAACATTCAGTTTGTTAAATTCCTATGTATTTCTTTATGTTCATGTTTTAATATTTTGTTTTGAATTTGCTTATGTTGTAATTCGGCATCATGTTTTGAAGAAATTGTTCATAATATGAACATCTCTAATCCCTATGCTTCTTCTTCTTCTTCTTCTTCTTCTTCTCCATGTAGCTGAATAAAGCATCCAATAAGAACCGAGTTTCCGTCAATGGTTGTGACAGCTTCGACGTGATCTTTGTGGCATGGAGACTAGAGATTTTCCACATTGTCTTATTCATAAACAATGACATCTCAAGGGGACATTGGTTTGAATTTTCCGCAGTGTAAACTAAATGCGGTAATGTTGGATGTGAAAGGAGACTTACTCGCTTCTCTATGGACTATGGATAGACATCTGATCGAGAACAGCCTCGAACAGAGGGGAAAAGGAAGGGGAGGAAAGAAGGGGCCGTCGCCGACAACGACCAAGGCCGGAGCCAACGAAGGGGAACTAAGGCGGCGGTGATTTGAAGAAAGGGATTTAGGGTTTTGTAGGGAGAGGTGCAGAGCTTCTCTCTCTAGACATTTTTGGTAGTGTAAGTTGACTAAAAATATTTACCGTGAACTACATGTTTTTAGTACTTAACTATCTTCAACTTTGATACCTCCAGCTAGCTACACTTCAAAAAAATAAATAACCAAAATTTCTTTTGGCTTTACTCTAAAAAAAATACCCATTTTTTCTTCGTTTCTATTTGATTTCTTCTCTATTTAATTGTTTGTCTTTTAGGGCCAGACTTCGGCATTCTTGCTACAATTCGCTCTCTTTGCAAGGTGGTTCAACACATTCAATGGATGATCTCGCAACACTAATTTAGGTTTTGTTGCTAATTTAAGAAAATCGGACCATATTGTCTCCGTTTTGGTATCCCCTGCCGTTAAATTCGATAAAAGATTATAGACCGACCAACTTTAAATACTCTTGGAGTGCTCAACAGGGTATTTCCAAACGTCACGTACCCGACTCTGGTTGAGACGTAGGGAATACGGGATGCTTTGGTATGGATTCATTCGAATTCCATAACTCGGGTTCACATTCGTTATGATAGCTTGACAGTGAGCAAATCCTCTGGGATCTCACGTCTTCTTGAGGTCACAAAAGAAAGTATTATACTATCTATAATTTATGTTCGAAAATAAATGTTTACTTTCAGTTAGTCAGGCATAACTTTCAAGTTGGGTTCTTCCTATGAATTACATACAAGTAACTTTAACGTGATCTTTGGTTCTTACACAAATTTCTCTGTGGATATTTGTGTCCACATATAAGGAGTCCAGGGGACTTGGCATAGATTTTCCACATTGTCTAATTCATAAAAGTGACATCTCAATGAATAACTTTTTTATAAGCTCAAAAAATTTTATTAGAAAAAATGAACGATCCAAAGAGAATCAACCTAAAAGCAACTACTTTCGCAGCAAGTGGGATCTCTGTGGAAAGACGCCCTTGTCAAGAAGCGGGTGAGTCGTCCACCGAAACACTTGACGGAATTCTACACTCTGCCGTGTAAACCAAACGTCTCTAATCGGGAAAGATATGTTCGTCTCATCGACATTAGGAAACAAGTTGAACAAGTCGGAAAGGGAAACACTCAAGTTTTAGCTTCGTCACATGGTACCGATGCATGGACTATAATTCGTGCGTTGGTAGCCACCCTGCTTCTTCTTGAATCAGGGCTTTCTGATTCCCTTTGTGGATTCAGTTTTATTAATAAAAAATTTGAGCTTATCAAAAGAAACAAAAGAGCTCTCATAGGGGCTGCGGGAACCAATCCCGAAACAATGAGCCAAAAAGGGATCACAAATGAAAGTAAACAATCAACCTCCATCAGTGACCCACTCTTCATCTTCCGAAGTCAGGTTCGGATCATCGAAATACTTTGTAAGAGCATGCTGAGCTAAATGAGCGCTTCGAGCTTGTGCAATATGCGTCCAAGTGTCCACCGAATTTACAATTTTCCCACGGCTCAAAGAACGAGCGGGTTTGAATTTATCATTAAAGTAGTCCCCTAAGAACTTGGGAGGCCGATTCTGACGATTCAAAACTCTAGACTACTGCTTGGAATGACGACCCATATACAGAGTTTTAAATTTTGGAAGTTTGAGCAGAACCTCCTTCCACAGACTACTCTGTTAATCCCCGAAACAATCGCTAAGCGCCACCTGTTGTGATGACTGACGCGCTGAAGCCGAGTCAGCCACCACCACAACCGAGCCAAATTCCGAGGGGTTAACCACATGTAATATCAATTAGAGTGTGATTGGGTTTATTTTGTGGGTCATGCTTGCGAAGACTTTAGATATGCATAGGCAAGTTTTCATGGACCACAACTCTGTGCAATTCATGAAATTTTCTCCTCTCTTCTCCCCCTTTTTTTTCGATGAGTTATTGTTGTCTATAAAAGCTGATGTTTCATTACTTAGCTACATATCCAAATCCCATATTGAATTCCAGAGATATGGACACACCTTTACTCATAACCATCTTGTCTTGTTTCACCTGTTGCTTGTTCTTTACTCACCTCTAACAATTGTTGTTCTGGCTGGGATGGTGTGAAGTGCGATCAAGTCACCGGTCATGTCATCGGCCTTGATCTCAGCTGGACCAATAAGAGCGAGAGCTTGATCAATGGTCCCTTAAGTGGTAACAGCACCCTTTTCCAACTCTTTCACCTTGAAAAGCTTGATCTTGCCAATAATGAGCTGCAAGGCCAAATCCCATCTTCTATTTTCCACTTTGCCAACTTGTCTTTACTCGATCTTTCTTCAAAGAATAATGGTTTGACACTCCATAGGCCCAGTCTCAAGGATTTGGTTCACAACTTAACCAAATTGGAGAATCTTTATCTTGGTGGTGTAATGATAGGATCAACACTGCCTGATAGCTTGTCAAACTACGTATTTTGGACCTGTCTTCCAATCCAAGTCTTACCGGGTCTTTTCCTGAATTTGATGGCAGCAATGTTCTTGAGGAGTTGAGAATTGCTTCTTGCAATTTCTCAAGCCTCACATCACTTGGTAGACTTGTCAATCTCACTTACTTGGACTTCTCGGACCGAGGCAATGATTTCTGTAGCTTCAATTCTTCTTCCTTCTCCTGGGTTTCTAACCTTACAAAACTTACTCACTTGGATCTTAAAGGAATGAAGATTAATGGTGAGATCCCATGACAGATTACACATTGTTTGTCAATGAGAGTACCGATTCAGTTGTTCAAGATAAATACCTTACTCTAGGATTGAATTCATGCAATCTGAGTAAGTTCCCAGCTTTCCTACTCAACCAAAGCAACTTGAGGGGGAAAACGTCATTTCCACACCTATCTCAACCTTTGTTTTTGAGTTCCTAACCTATGTCACCTTTTCGTTACAATTCCTAACATATCGATAGTTGCATTTTACAGAAACTATAAAAATCAGTTAAAACTAACGACTCCGTTAGTTTGACATTTGAAATGTCGAAAATACCCCCCGTAAAATGTGTATTCTAACGACATTTCCGCACCTAATGTGACCTTTGTTTAACACTTCCTAACTTATGTCGACCTTTTGGTAACAATTCCTGACCTATAGAAAGTTGCATTTTACAGGGGGTATTTTCGATATTTCGGTGTCAAACTAACGGAGTCGTCAATTTTAACTGATTTTTATAGTTCATGTAAAATGCAACTATCGATATGTTAGGAATTGTAACGAAAAGGTAACATAGGTTAGGAACTCAAAAACAAAGGTCGAGATAGGTGCGAAAGTGACGTTATCCCTAGATGCAATGGGTGGAAGGGATTG
The DNA here is from genome assembly GCA_036897425.1 of Erodium trifolium. Taxonomy (NCBI): domain Eukaryota; kingdom Viridiplantae; phylum Streptophyta; class Magnoliopsida; order Geraniales; family Geraniaceae; genus Erodium; species Erodium trifolium. Next base: position 3,823 of record JAYMTN010002227.1, on the reverse strand, counting down.
ATACTGAGATCATATAACTTCAGTAGTTATGTCTAAAGATGTTGTTCCTTGTTTTTTTATTATTGCTCTGAATTTGTGATCTCAATTGATTTGTGATTTACAATACCTAATGTTGTAATGAACTCTAGTTTCTTTCTATGTGTTATGATTCATGTATTTTGTATATAAGTGTGTGACTTTCTTATGTCTTAATAGACAGCAATGGGTGGAATTGATTCGTACTGGGGTCATGTGAAAAAAAGTTGGGAAAGGTCCTTTTCGATGTTTGTACTGTCTAAAAGCCTTGAAGCCATGCAGAGGAAGCATAGTAGAAACAGGCTTATATACGAGTTTCTAGAGAGAAGCTCTCGCCTCTGTCTAGAAATTACTCCCAAACCCTAACACTCGCAGCCCGTTCTCTTCTTCTTGCCGCCCCCGGTGGCAGTCAAGGCTCCGGCCATGACATCCATCGGTGGATCCTTCCTCCCCATCCCTTTCTAGCCGTCCCTCTCTCTCCTATTTCTCCTTCGGTGCTGAGCCGACGGTGAGACCTCCTGGTTCTTCTTCCTCGTCGTCCTGACCTTCGATCTGGGTGTGGGACTTCTTTCCCTTCCACTTCGGTTGGGATCTTTGCAGATTGGGACTTGTGGGCACAGGGATGAACGTTGGCTGGTGGAGATAGGTGCGTTTTTTTGTAGATCTGATCTTTTGAGGCGGTCAGATCTACGTCTTTTGTTGTTTGGCTCTTCGGCTCACAGACCTTCGTCTGTAGTTCGGGTCTCCGGCCCTGCTCCGCTGCTCCTTGGTTTTCTCTTTCGTGAAATTCTGAGGTAAGACTACTCATCTCCTCCCTATTATGTTTGGTTTTCTTCTCCACCCCTGCCTCTCTACCTTTTTTATTGGATTCCTGAGGCCTCCGTTCATTTTTTTATTCGGATTCGCCGGTTAGGGGTTGGCCGCCGGTGAAGGCATAGGGATTTTTCCTTAGGATTCCGATTGATTTTGTAGGGTTGGGCTTTTGAGGGCTTCTGTGGATTTCCATCGGAGAGGTCTCAGTCGTTAGTGGTCCTGACCCCGGCATTTTCAAGACCTCTGTTCCGATTCTAGGATGGGGGTTTTGTTTAGATGGAGTTGATGTTAATCCTTCATACTCCAGGATTGAGGTGTTTAGGGATTTTGGTTGATGCTACCTCTTTTTTGCGCTTATTGGTGGTCAATTTGGTACTGAGACCTTCATTTTTTTTCTGGGCTTAATGGTTGTTATATTTAGTTTTTGGAACTACTGTCTTTTCTTCATCTCTTGTTCTGGTATTCCCTTTGTTGGGTTGTAATTTCATGGTTTATTCATTGTAAAGCCTCAGTCTGTTGAGATTATCAGAGATTCCTATTAGAGTGGAATGCTCCTGATTGTTCATCTCATCCCCTGCTCTTTATTTCGAATAGCAATTTTATATAATGCTTTGCTGATAAAAAAAAGCCTTGCAGCCATATTCTCTCGAAATTATTAAGCTTCATTCTCCCAGGTTGGTGACAAGTACATGTCAGGATGTGAATATGTGCCTAGAGAAATTCGGGAAGAAGCCTTGGAAGCTCTTAAGATGTATGGTTCGAAAAGAACATCTGCTGCCTCTTGAGGATACTTTTGTAGTATTTGATAAGATAGTTGAGCTTACACATATTGTGGTCTCTTTAAAGAGCTTCGTTCCAAGCCTTGCATCAACTGTGTTTTATTACTTGAATGATGTTCCTGAAACAATCTTCGAGCCTAATCTCCATAATGCACCTTGCTACAGAGGAGGTCCTTTGGGTGCAAAAGAGTTTAAGGATATATTGACTGCCTTCTACCACATGAAGAAACTGTTGGTGTGACAAAAACATTATGCTGGAATTAATGCTGATGTTGCTGCATCTATTGAGGAAAATGTGGGGAGCAATAAGTATCATAAGATGGTTCGGTTTGTGGTTAGCAATACGCTGTTTTGGGATTCGGGGCAGGAATTTATGAATAGGACCATTGGTGGATGTTTTGGTTGTATTGTTGGAATGTGGGACGACAATAGGCCACATAGCCCAGTGCTGCGAGTTGGCAAAGAGTAAGTATGAGTTTTTGCAGTTTGGTGATGAGGTCTATGAGATATCGGAGGAGCTTTAGGATTCTACAATCAATGTTGTTTCAAAGACAGCAAGGTCCTTTGACCCGTCATTCATGTCTGATGGACGATATAATTAAGATGAGGTTCGGAAATGTCTTGATGATTCTTTTGTACAATATGTAGCTCAAGGTGATAGAGATGAATTTATGAAGCAGGTGGATGCATATCTATTGAACAGTCCAGTTCTCAATTCAGAGTTGTTCAATTCTTCGGCTCTCATTGCGAGGACAACTTTCACCAAGTATGAATTGGAATATGTGTGCATTTATATTTTTACAATTGTCTTCTAACATGCCTTTTGTTTACAGCTAAATTTTAGATGTACTTTGGAAATGTAACTCCATTATTAGGCAGATATGGTGTTAGGCTTGTCAATATGAAGTACCATAGTGGTCCACCAATCTTCCTAGAATGGGTGAAGCTACTATGAAGGAGGAAGAGTTAGAAGTGAATAAAGATGAGGTTGTCTAGAGCTGGCCTAATGATTATTATAGCCTAAAACGAGAATTTGATCGATAACTTTTTTTCTTATGAAAGAATATAATAGGAAAATAAGTAAATTTGTTCATATAAAAAAATTATACTAGACGATATTGAGCAATGAGCTTCAATATCTATTTATAACACTAAAAAAACTAAAATGGATGATGGATATTAATTTCTAACAAGACACCTCGATGGATGAGATTTACCGTCTACAATTCTATACAAAAATTCAAATATTTAAGGATTAAAATTTATCCCTAAATAAATTATATTTATGTCATGTTCAGATGTGATAGGTTCAAGATAATTCAAAAAATTGCACTAAATTATCTAGAATATATATGACATCGTGTGTGACTAGCTATTCTCATTATCTTTTAGAAATTTCTACACTTAAAATAAATTTTAAATACTAAATATGGGTTTTAACTATGATCAATAAACTATAACAAAAAATAAGTAATTCGTCAAAACTTAGAATAACGGTGCAAGGTAGTATGTATTTGAGAATTTTCAAGAATTAAGGGTATTCAGTATTGAAACCCACCGTTTAACAGGAAAAAAAAACAAAATAAAACAAGTCCAACACATTCTCCTGGTTGCCTCAGTATATATGTCCAACTTCATTTAATTGTTGTTGCTCTCTAAAGATTAAAGACGCTTATAAACAAACTCATGTTTATTGTTTCTTTTGATTTTGGACTAAGGAACCATAAGTAAATCATGCCCTCTGGTCTTTGCTCTTCGTTGAGCATCTTTATGTCAATGATTGGGAAGCATCTCCATCTCCAATGAGTGATGTAAGAACTGCTTCCGGTCAAACCGACAGAAAACGGGAAAAGAGTTAAGCTTCGGGCATTCTTCTAAATGGACCAAGACTTGATCCCGAGGATCATTTTGGACATAAGTTGAACTCATTATCGACTAAACTAGGCGTTGGGGAACTTAGGGCAACTTTGAGACAAATTTGGGAAAGGTTGACTTTTTCGTCGAAAAAGTCAACTGACAACGTTCAGGCTATCTGAGGCTTATCCTGGACCCAAAAAGCTTAGCCGTCATTACGGTGAGAGTAATTGGATCTTTTCCTTGCAAATAAGAGTTTTCGTAAAAATCACAAAATCGGGCCGAACGGGTCCAAATTTCGAGACATCGGGTCATTAAAATATCTGCTGAGATATTTTGGAGAGGCAGTGATCCCCACTTGA